>BMAW01054580.1:13035-42371 GCA_019974015.1 Nephila pilipes
TATCCAAATCTCTTAAGAAAGGTCATTTTAGAACAAGAATGCTATTCCTTACTTTTGGAATAAAAAAATTACATTCTATTAAAGATTATCTTAATATCATAGTGCAAAATCATTTTCAAAGAACAAGAATTCAGAAGTAGAAGCTGTCGGTTTCCTTTCAGATTTACAAATCTTTGCACGATACATTCAGAAGTTTCTACAGATAGATAGATCGATGGTAGTTAACGTTATCTATCAATTTCAAAAATTTGATATCAAGTCATCATTTTGAGTGCAGTATTGAAGAGTTAAGAATACATGAACTCCAATATACTGAAGTTCTAGCTTTTTCATTGAATATTATAATTTGAAAAATAATTATAAATTGTATTTATTATTTAATAAATACTTTAAATGATGGAATCATATTGTCACTAAGCAAGCATTTAAAGAGAACTAAGAGATCATTAGCCAGTGGTAGAGGAAAACTATTCTAAGTTCACGTTTGTTGAAATTACCTAAGTTAATTTAGATCAACATCGATCAAACCATTTGATCTAAACCATTTATTTTAAAAATAAAACTAATTAGTACTTTCTGGAATACGATTATCGATTATGTATAAATGAGCAAATTATTCTTGACTTCAGTAATAATTTTCTTGTCTAGGTTAATTTATGCAATACATACAAATAATATTTTCATTGTGAATAAGATCAGTTAAGAAATAAGTTCATAAGTTTTATTACTTTTCTCCTTATACAATTCTATTAAGAATTAGAAATTGAGCAAGAAGGTTTTCTAGTAAAATAGTAGTATATTTTGTCTACAACGCTTGGCAGCCTCCCTGTCAAAGTTCTGACCTTGCTAATCTCCAACTGCCTTTATAACTAATAATTACTTTCTAAGCTACCAACAACAAAGAACAATCTCATTGCATTTAGTTGCTGTAATAACATTTCTCAATTTGTAATGATCATTTCTGAGTTGGCGAATGATTTTCTGATTATCTGCCAACAGGAATATTTTGGTGCATGTCCACTGATAAGAATTTTTATAGAATTATCGCCTTTACTTATTATAGCAAAACGTTCTAATGTAATGATATTGAATGCATTTGAAATTTAAAACAAACAAGAAGAGTTAATGTTTTTACAACTGAGATTAAGATTCGCCGTTCATTGTCTTTACATATTTGGTAGTAATTTTAGCTACTATTTTGTACTTTAAATGATAATGAGCATTGTTATAAGTATAAGTAACAAATTCTTAATAATTATATAAATAGGACTTATTATTAATTATAGAAATTTTACAACACAAAAATAAATAATTATATTTAGAGACCTTAGAAAATAATTGCAGTAAAATTTTTCCCATGTCTTAATTTTAAAAATTAACTATCTAACAGTGTGTATATATAAATAAGAGTTAGTTATCATAATGAAACATGAGAAGAAATTACTGAAATCATTTAATATAGAGCGGTAAAATGTGGTAAAGTAACTTTTAGTTATATTTAATCATTTAATATAAAGCGGTATGTCGTTTCTTTTCCAAATGGTAAAGCAACTTTTTCTAAACTAGTAATGGGGTTCAGCAATGTAGTAGGGAAATGGTTATTCAATGAAAAACAAATTGGATCGCCTGCAACATTTAATTCTTTACTAATATATATATATATATATATGTGTGTGTGTGTGTATGTGTGTGTGTGTGTGTGTGAACGAATTTACTGAAACACACAGAAGTAAAAAATTTAAGGCAGCTCGGTACCACAAAAATGACCGAAAATGCTACCTTTATTTTTACTTAAAAATATTCTTTGAATTACTATCCTTGCATCGATGTACGAGGCATGTTTTTTAAGTAAGTACCGTTTTGCGATTCCGCCGCCGCAGCGCTCCGGTCGGCGTTCCGCGCATGCTCGCTGGTTACCTACATCTCTTGTCTACGCACTGACGCCATTATAGTCTGATTCTTCATTGTATACGTTGTTTACTGAGTGTTTAAGATGCCTCCGACAATCGTGAGTCCCGCTGATTGTGAAGTACGGGCTGTTATACGATTTCTTAGTGCTAAAGGCGTAAAACCGATCGATATTCATCGTGAGATCTGTGAAGTTTACGGACAAAACATTCTGAGTGATGGAATGGTAAGGAAATGGGTGAGAGCATTTAAAGATGGCCGCACAAATGTGCATGATGAAGAACGGAGTAGGCGTCCTTCGGTCGTTAATGAAGATTTGGTGCAGAAAGTGGACGAAAAGGTGAGAGAAAACAGACGCTTTACAATTTCATCATTGTCCGACTGCTTTCCTTAATGTTCTCGTAGTGTTTTGTATCGTATTGTGACCGAGAACTTGAATTACCGGAAATTGTCTTCACGTTGGGTTCCAAAAATTCTGATTTTGCGTTGAAAACGTTGGAGTTGCACAAAACCCAACGTTTAGGCAGTGCATTGACTTTCCTTGAGCGGTACCGCAATGAAGGCGAAGAATTTTTAGACCAAATTGTTACTGGTGACGAAACATGGGTGGCCTACGTCACACCAGAATCGAAACAACAATCCATGGAATGGCGACATTCATCATCACCCAAAAGAGTGAAGTTTAAGCAAACAATTTCTGCCCGGAAAATCATGTGCACAGTTTTTGGGACAGAAAAGGAGTATTGCTAGTGGAGTTTCTGCCTCGTAATGAGACAATCAATGCAGCGTCTTATTGTGAGACATTGAACAATCTGCGTCGTGCAATCCAGAACAAAAGACGTGGCAAGTTGAGTAAGGGTATCGTTTTGCTGCATGACAATGCCCGTCTACGTGTGGCTAATCGGACCAAAGATCTCATCAAATCTTTTAAATGGGGAACTCTAGATCATCCTCCATACAGCCCTGATCTGGCGCCCAGCGACTACCATATGTTCCTGCACTTGAAGAAACACCTGGGCGGTCAGCGTCTTCAAGACGATAACGAAGTCAAAACATTTGTGATACAGTGGTTAACAAGTCATGCGGCAGAATTTTATGAGGAGGGTATTCAAAAACTGGTGCCACGTTATGACAAGTGCCTCAATATTCACGGAAATTATGTAGAAAAGTAGATTAAGGTACAGGCTTTCATGTAAAAATGAAATTATTGCGATATCTTTGCACGTTTTTTTTTTTAATTTCAAAACGGTACTTACTTAAAAAACATGCCTCGTATTACTCCTGTCTGTATGAAATTATCACATGTAAGAAAGGAAATTGAATAATACAAACCAACAAACTCTAGAATTTGACCACGTTCCGCTTAAGAAATGTCAGCAATTTTGTGGTATTTTTTTTCAACAACTTTTCGAAAACTATTTTTTTGTTTAATTATAACTATTACATATAATTCTTCTTTGAAGTTATTACAACTTTCATTACTATTGATTTGTAGAAACATACTCTTTTGTTTAATATGTATCGAGCTAATTCTATGCAATTACGTGTTATACTGATAATTTCTTAAATTGCGCTCTTATTTATTACATGTTTTCATATACATCTGATATTACCTGAAATAAGGGTTTCTTGAAAGGTCTTACTTTTTATTACTATATATACACATTTATTTTTACATTTTCCTTCATACTTCCTGTTGCTCATGTGCAATTATTACTCTGAAAAAAGCAATCAATAATTAAAAATACCAATTGAAAGTACATGAAAAAGAAATTTTGCTTCAAAAAAATATATAATTACGGTTTAAAAATAGCCTTTAAGTTAACTGAAACATATTATAATTACTTGAGTTTTTTCTTAGTTTATTCTTTTTTTTTTTTCTTTTTCAGAGTTTTAAACTTTAAAATAGTTTTTTTCTCAGTTTGTGTTATTCTATTACTTTAATGTACATTAGATGTTACTCCCTCGAGAGATATTTATCAATCACTTTTACATTTGGTGAGTTGTATATATTTGGTATATATTTTGTAATATACTTATCAGATTTTTTTTTAAAAAAATAAATATACAGGATATCGATGTTTTGCTGAATCTTAGCATATATTTCAGTATTTCATTTTTTTTTTCAACCACAAAGTAGGTTATGGTAAAATTGATCCCTAACGTTGCTTAAAATATGCTTGATATTATAACAGAAATTTTCAAACTAGAATATTAATCAATACAGAAGAAATGTGTGGCATTAAATAATCAACATTTTTTTAAAAAAAGTTTAATTTAAAATTACATCCATACTATATCCAGTACTGTACGAGAATTTAAATATTTTTCGAATTACATTCATAGGTATCTAAATGTTCCTCTGAATACATTATTGTGAATAAAAAGACTATATAATATCAAAGGTATAATTTTTTAAATGTATAAATAAGAAAAATACTATTAGATTGCTATTCAAGTGAAAATTGAATTTTTGGTATTCTTATAGCTTTCAAAGCTTTTGTAAATATACTGAATAACTTTTTTCTTTCACTTTCATAAGATTCAGCTCTTGAAAAATGTATTTTGATTTTAAATTTTGGTATTTTAAAATTTTAAATTATTTTACATTAAATACTTTTTTATTACATATATTTTTTTGATTTTATATTCAAATTCTATTTCGATAGATTTTTATTGGATAACTGAGTGGAGTTGTAATACTCAAAATGTTATAATAAAATCTAGATAAATAGCTTAAGTTTTTACTGAAACTATATTCGAAGTCGATATTGATTTTTCTTTTCACTTTCTTTTGATATTATCGTGTGTTCTAATTAAGAGTTTGAATGTTTTTCTTGTAGTTTTTGATTCATCTGACATATAATTATAAAGTTACTTACAATTAAAAAGTAAGAAAAGTATTAAAAAGTTAAGAAAGTATTTGAAAATTTAGTTTTTCAAATTATTGTTCTCTACATTTCAGAACTCATATACGTCAGACTATTTCTTATTTCTCCAGTGATTCTCTGATTTTATGTGCGATCATGGTTCAAAAAGTATCTGTTTCTAACGGCATTTCTAGGGCATATTGGTCTTATGCGTGTTCGTATGTCTTAAACGGCCCCAAAATAAATGTTAGATATATATATAAATTAAAAACTAACTTTCGTGGTTTTGATTCGCTTGGCGCCAAGTAGAGCGTTATCGTCATTTAGTATAAATGTATCACTGTCGATGAGATCTGGATTCATCGTCATATACCAGTAATCAAGCAACAATCATACCAATTATTTACTTTGTGTGAATTTTCACTACTGAATATGAAGATTATCTCATTATACGGAAAGGTTACAGCAACAAATTTTAAGGATGCGAATCGGTAATATGCTTAGATTTCTTAGAAAAAAGAAACTCAATCACTAGCACCAGGTCATAGCAAAGCACTACAGTAACTTTATCCCCATTTCCCATTCCCAGCCCACTACTTATAATATTATATTTTGAACGAACCTCTTAATTAAGTACATAATCATTTTTTTTTCTTTCATTTATGCAATAGTTCTCACCATTATTCCAAAGTTTTCCTATGGAAGATCTCAACATAGCACAGATCGAGCTCTTGTTTCTCTTGCTCGCTTGTTTATTGATTAATATTCCGTGTCTATTAAGATATGTCTATTATGCGATATCATTCAGAAATAAAACAAAAACTCCCATAGCATCATTGGACAATTTATTACTAAACATCTATAAGAAACTATCCTGTAGTATTATTTGTTTTATTCAACTTTTTTACTTATATTGAGTAGGATAAATGGGTATTATGCATGATGTATTAAGGAAAATAATAAAATCATTAAAATATGTCTGTTAATTAGGTCACATAAATCAGCCTATCCCATACTAAGTTTTAGGAAAGTTTTTATTAAGTTGATTGATCGCGATATCTGCATTTATTTTGTCTAAATTTATTATGTTACTTCTACTATTTTCAAAGAGAGCTTTATTTTAAAATTTTGTTTATTTATTTTTAAAAACATTATTTGTGATGAAACATGTGAAAAATTCGAAAATGATGAGATTATGTTTACATTTTAAGTAACATTTTTGAATTATTTTTTGTCATAATCCTTCATAATAATAATAATAATAGTTATAAAAATTTAAAATATATCTACTGTACGAGCAAACAGTTTCAGAAGAAATTATTTCTTAAACGTAGTTGTTTTCAACATTACGGAATAGGAAAAATATTGTGTGGGGATCCTTGGTTACGGAATCAAACAAAGTTATCTGGATTTTTCCTATCTCCTTTGATGAGACTTTGCTTACATATGAACCTGTAATTGTTTTTGAATGATGTTTGACAAAATTCCTCATTAAAAAAACAATAATAAAACAATAATTTTATCAACAAAATTGGTGAATCTGTAAATAAGCATTATTTTAAAAATATTCCATAACCTTTAGCATATTAACCTTCAGGTGATAAGGAAATTGCTGTGCATGAAAAACTCCCTTAGGTACAGAATTGAATAAAATGAACTGAATTTTATAGACAAATATACATAAATATTAGAAATTAGTAATGAGTACGAATCATTTAACGGAATTCCCTTATTGACTTGCAGTACTCTGTTAGTTCTGACTCAAATGCAGGACATTCTCAAATTAATAACCTGACCAATGCGTTATCGAAGATCTTAATAAAACACTCAGAAACAGTTTTTTGTAACAATGTTGTTATTTTTACGCCAATAAATCTAAATAAAATAGAAACCCAAGCTCAAGCCTTAACAGGTTTTTATTACTGTAATTTTAAGAAGTACGTTATTTTTTGCTGTAATTATGCATCTTCCATTCTCAGTTATTTGCTACATAAAATATTTACCAACCAATCAATGAAAACCAACAAAATAAATCAAAACGTTTTTTCTTATGTTTTTACTGTCAAAAAACTAACGCGTTTGGGAAAAAAATTTCTAAAAACTTTTGATGCATAAAAAAAATACCTGAGAATCTATACGAGTGAAGCGATCGAAATCTTAAGAATACCACCTCTTTGAGCCATGGGATTAATTTTTTTTTCATCTTCCTTTACTTTGACAAGAGATCTCATGCATGAAGATCTAATGATCAACTGCCACTATTCCTTCACTAAAGTTCAATTTCTAACAATATTTTTGTTGTTTTAATTCGCTCCATAAATTTCCAATAAAGCGCATGAGATAGACGACTAAGTGAGGTTGATGGAAATTTATTATTTTTTTTTGTCTTAAAAAAAAGGGGGGGGAATTATTGTCAAATTATGAGTGACCTGTTCTCATTAAACAAGGCCATCTTAATTTATTTATTTTTAATTAAAGTGTTTTTTTAAACTTACAATGTCATTTCCTACGCAAGAAAATTGTGTTTTAAGAAATATCTCCAACTTGTTCAGTAATTATTTTCATGAAAAAGACATGGCTCTTAGAGAGGTTTAGGCCGCGGTAGCCTATTGGTCATGTCGCGGACTAGCGGCCGGCGGTTTTCGTTCATTCGCGGGTTCGATCCTTGACCGCCAAAGACCCGCCATGTAGCCGGGGCTGATGCACGTTAAATCTGTTCGGAGCCCAAAGTCCTCCCATTGGCGTGGTGTAGATGTTAGGAGAGGGGGTGCCAGCTTAGGTGTCGTCCTCGTCACTTGACCATGGTTCAAAATTACGAGGATCCTCGCCAATAGCCCTCGTGTTGCTTCTAGTGCGACATTAATAACAGCTAAACTAAATTAAACCTAGAGAGGTTTTATTAAGAAGTGCTTGTAGAAATATTTAATACAATTGAGAAAGCAGCTATATATTTGAGATTACTCCAGATAAAATGAGAAGCATAAATGTCATTTGTAAACTAAATAAGCAAATTTATCGTTATTACAAAGAGGTGGAGGAAAAAATTATGAGCTGTTCAGTTGAAATTAGAAATTTTTTACCGAAATTTCAATTTAATTCACCCATTTTTATTACTTATATCCTTAAGCAATTCAATAATTATTCGCTGTAGTATATCTAGAAGTTTAAGTAAGGGATTATCCAAAAATAAGTGTGAATAGTGTGGGTATTTTTAACTATGTGCGATATACCTCAAAATTCCATTAACCACACTTATGGAAGTATATTATCATTTTACTGAATTATTCTCTTCTTCAACAAAAGCGGAATATATTTTCACTCAACATTGTCATATTAAATATTTTAAAAATTACTTATATATCTTAAAAAATTTTGTCTTATTATGAGGAAAATATTTTATGTATTTATTTATTTATTATTTTCAATTTTTTATTCCTTAATAAAGATATATGAATTTTTTCTTATGCACTTCCTTCATTTCTTTCTTTTTTACTCATAATCTGCACATAAACTGTCGCACATAGAAAATATATTCTTACACATTTAATGTCAGAAATATTAAGATTATTTTTAATTAATAACGTACACTTATTAATTTATATAAATTAAATTATGAAGTAAGATAAATTAGTAAATAAAAAAAATAAATTTCATTAAATTTTTAGTATGAGAATAAAGCATTTCAAAAATATATTTTCATGAAAGAAAGGTACTGTTAAAAGACTACTGAAAATAATGGTTCTAATTATTTAAAAATCGTCATTAAATAATAATATAAGTTTTATAAATATTTATAACATCTTTAATTATTGAATGATTGAGGATGAAATTAAAACAATCTGTAACAATATCTTTAATTAAATGATATTAAAAACCAGACATTATACAAATTTAAACAACATTAAGTAAAAAGTTCACATTAAAAATTTCTGTGAAACTCAAAATAGCTTTCTGTTTATTCCGTAAACATAAAAATACTTCTTACACTCACATTTTTCAAATGATATACATAAGTGAGGGGCAAGTAATTCCTTAAATAACTCAGTTATGAGTAAAGGCTAATACTTAAAAAATAATGATTTATTTTAAATAATTGCAGTCAAATAAAATACTACTTTTTATATCACTTTTGCTTCACATTTTATAAAAACGAATAATATTTAAGTTAACTACTAACAAAGTTTCTTAATAAAAAATTATATTATAATAGTATAGTAAATAAAATTGATTGAATGTAATACTTTATATTTATGATTGACCTTGAGTTTTTAATTCATTTAAACAATATTATTATTTATAATAATCTTATTTTTAACGTTTCCTTCCTTCTTAATAAGTATCTGTTCAGTAACCCTTACTCATAATGCCTTATTACAATTTTATTACATGTAACAGACAAAAGAGTGCTTGAACTCAGAAGTTTAAGAAGTTTAAAGAGCAAAGCAAAACATTTACTCAGATAGTTCGGATAATTCTAATTCGAAGTTACGAGTATGTAACTGATTTAAAAATAGATTCATTATGTCAATTTTAATATTATTAGCATCAAAAACTATTAAATGCTGTCTTTACGTTAGAATATGACGGCCAATAAATTCAAAGTACTAATAGAAATAAATATTTTAATATATTTGTGCCATTCTTTCTAATACAAGGTGTTGTATATATTTTTTCCTTAATAAAAATACGATAAATGTTTACTCTCAAAATTATTTTTCAAGTTTTTCCTCGTTTAGTTCAAAATGGTTCTGATTATTTTGTGAACATTTTTCTTTACTGTTCCATTATCGATAAGTCCTTTTTAAATCATTATACTGCTAGTCTTTGAAACATAACTGTTCGAAGAAATGTATAATGAAAACAAATTCATCTGAAAATAAAAAAAAAAAACTTTTCTGTGTTATTATCTTTCAGTAATCTTTCCATTTGTAAGCGAATTATAAACATACTTCCGGTCTCCTGTGGTCTGATTCTTACAAGAGTCGTATTTTAAAAGTACTTAGTTTATATGTTTTTCACGAAACTTAAAATTAAATTTTGAAATAAGCAGGATGATAAATAAGTGAAGTAAAAATGCGTCTTTGATAACTTAAAAATAAAATTTTATTAGTAAATGTTTTCATTTCTTTTTTTACTTCTTAGGGTAATCATATTTAATTGATCATTAATTAACATGGAAAATGAAGAATATGATCCCTTAAAATGATCATATAATCCAGTAAACAGGAAATGCATTTGAATGTATAGAATGTAATTTTATTTCATTGAAGTAACATTACAATGTATAGAAAATAATTTGAATTCACTGAAGTTACATAAGTGAGAGATAAATCTAAGATTTTATATTACTGGAAAGTCTTATAAGTGAAAATTGAAATGTTAATTATTAAGTAATTCATTCGGATACAATAGTTTTTAACATTTATTTATTCAAATCGTTAATGCACTCACTTTAAATAAGTTATGTAATCTAAATGATAAATCTAAACAACACACGCACGTGGATTAATTTGATCTTTAAAATACACAGTCTAAAATAATGATTGAATTACAAGTGTTGAACTACGCAATTAAGCAGTTTTCAAACCTTTTGAATATAAATTAACTCATCTAAATATTCGTCGCCATTTAGAATATTTCAACATCTCTGAATCTTCAAGATGATTTGATTACATAACAGTAATCCTTCCATGATAGATGAAAAGACAAATATAGTATGTAAACCTAAAATTCATCCAATCATGGAATAAAAGATCAAGACAGAAAATAAAGTATCAATTGTCTTTGAGAATGGCGACATTGCTTCTTTTATCCGACGCTTGCTTCTCACTCTGTAATCAATGAATATGCTAAAAGATCACGAGGGAGTAAATTATAAAATACGGACATTTGTAGAAATATTTCAAGTAAAACACTCTGCATTGGAAAAAAAATGAATGGAGCTATTAAAATTATTAAGCTAATATATTAAATTGTGTTGTTAATAGTTTCTGTGAAAAAAAATTTAATATATGCTAACTAGTTATTGTTTTGAGAAAATAGCGTCCTGAAAAAGGCGTGAAGATGATGTAAAAGATACGTGGAGTTAAGTTCAAAATGTTGCCATTATAATACATGATTATTATAGTAATTAGTTTTACTTTGCTGAAAGTATATTCACAGATTTAATTTAAAATTTTATTGACTCTTTATTAATTTACAATTTACTCTTATTTTAATATTTAATTTAATATTTGATATTTATGCCAGAATCATAGGGTTTTATTGTTTTTGTTGTTAGCATCTTCAAGATTTTTATTTTTAAGATGTTTTGAAGGCTTTTCTTTTCTTGATAATAATTGCTTCGGTTGAGCGTGAGACTTGAAAGCATACTTTCGGTTTTCTAAATAATATTCATTTTGAATAATTTTACTTTTTCCAGCATTTAACAGAAAAAACATGATTATCTCATATTTAAATAAAATTAACAAGACCGATTTTTTGCACTCAACAGCTCTTTTATTTCTTTTTGTGGCTATTTCGTCTGTACAGTAAAATACAATTTATTTTATTCTCAATAAAGAAGAAATTTGAATTTGATTAAATGAAGACGAAGGACATCATGAAATAAATCGTGATAAATGCAATATTTTCAGAAATGGTTAAACAGTGTTTCACAATTTTAAAGAAAATTGACGAAGTGTATCGCCACAATTATGGAAATAAATAAAGAAATTATACATTTTAAACTGTTAAAGGCTATGAATGCATCATTGTTTTCTTAATTACTGATTATTATCAAGTATGGATTTTCTAGTTGTGCTCCCTGGAATTTTTTTGTAACTATTCCTATTTATTTTTTAAAAATTTTTTTCTTAGATACTTATTTTTTTGAACCATTTATTAATTTTTATCAAAATTTTCAAAGATATTTAATTTTTTTTTCAGGGACATGTGTTGAATTTTGTGCTAAAATTTAAATTGCATTAATAGGTTTTTGAACACATTTTAACAAATTTAATTAATGATAATTGTATGATATATACAATATCAAAAAATTTCTTTAAATAAGCTCCTAGGTTTATGTATTTATTTTATTAATTTATCAATTATACATTTAATTTTACAACTGAAGCATATTAAATACGTTCCAAAATTATCACGTTAAAAAGGTCTTGAGGTATAAGGTACACAATGAGCAGTTTTTTTATTAGATATTAATATGGTAAAGTTTACAACTACTGTATTTGAAAACACATAAATATAAATTTCTAAAACATAATTCCCAAAGAAATAATTACGTAATGTTTTAATTTTATCCAAAATAGTTACATATTTAAGATTTTGACTACCTCTATAAATATTTTCAATCAATTTTTTTTCACTTTCATAAAGGACTTTCACCTAATTCTGTGTATGGTATTGATTGCACTTGCTTTATTAATAATTTTATAATTGTTTCTATCAGACTATATGAAAACTGTAAAAAATCAAATTTATCTAAATTGGTATATTTTCAAAAAACTTCCATCCATTTAAATCCTTAATCCATGCACATATTATGAATCGTGTTATACAAAACAACAAAAAAAAATATCAACAACTTATAATCAATACAAAAAAGAAACCTTAACAGTTTTAATATACTACCATATCGAGAAAATAAAATGCTGACAAAGAACGAGTTAATAATTTTGAAAGTCAATATAATGATTTATTTCACTATTGAACAAAGTTTAAATAACTAGTTAAATAATGCAACTAGAGCTATGAAATTATGCATATATTTAGACAATTTATACCCGCCTTATTCACCACCTTAGAAAGATTTTAATGTTATTTTAATACTTATTTTTAACTTATTTTTGTAATTCATTTTAAATCAATTTTCTATTATTATTACATTCTTTTGAATAAATTAATTTCAGCTTATAAATGATAATACTCGTTTTACTAGTCTTTTTATTTTTTTACTTATGTGAAATATAGGGTAATTTTGGAAACTTCATTTTCTTAGAAAAGGGAAATTCCTCCATTCGTGGAGGAATAACATATTACCAGTTGTTTCTAATAATTTGGATTGAGAAATAGTACGAATTACATCAGATGTGAACTAAAAAATATACCTTTCTATGTGCGTACTTTTTGTGTTATCTTAGCTTTTATAATTTGATGGTAACTATAAACTACTTGAGCTTTCTTCCTTACACACACACAATTCTAGACACTATGACTGTAAATCAATATCAGAATGAATTGGTAAAATTTTATACCATTTGTAATATGAACCCATTAAAGACAAAATTTGATAACATTTTTTGAAAATTTCTTTCCAACCTCATCAGAGAACATAAGTTCATAAGTATTCATTCCCCGTAATCACTTTTTTGAAGGTTCCTTTTATAAATAAATTCGAGATTGGTCAATGATATCCTTTTTAACTAAACAATGGTAATTACCCAAAAAATATGAAATATTTTTTTCTTGTATATAACATTAATTGTGAAGCTTGAATGCGACGTTAAATATCAAGATGTAGCCTCCATATAACTATCATTTCCCACAAAATCTTCTTTCAAACCCATTAAAGGTATCTAATTTCAAAAATATTAATGGTATGAAATATTCAAGAACTCTTTCTAAGACCTAAGAATATCGGAGGATATGGAGAGAACTTTTGAATAATTTGTATGAGGAGAAAATTTAAATAATTTGAATTCGGAGAATATTTGAAGAATGTGAGTATCAAACATAGACGCGAAAATCTTGTCTGGAGGTAATTCTATTTTACAATAACAAAATATATTTTTATGGTTCTATTATTGACTTATTTCAGATTAATCTATCAAATGGTCTTAAAATTATATATATATATAACTACTACAACTGCCTTTTATACATAATCTGAATGTAAAATCATCATTTTTTTTATTTCATTTTGCGTGAGTGTGTCCTTGATTTGTTCTGAATTAATTTTAAAAACGCAAATTACATAAAATAATTAAACTAAAATTCTTAAGTGGATATTATTGGAGATAAGTTCGCACAGTTATCAGATGAAGCCAATTTTCATTTCAGATTGTGTGTTTTTTAATGGCCAAATCACTGCACACGTGCCATAATGTGGCAAGTTTGAGTTCTAACAGTGTCACGCAAAGACTGCTTGAAATAATTTAAGTATATCTGTATTATGCTTCAAAATGCTTTATGTGCCAAGGACTTAAATTGTCCAATGCTGCTAATTTTGTGTCAATAAAATACGAGCTCGAATTCTGAATCACCAACTATTTCTGGAGATTTTCCCTAAAATATCGGAAGTACATGGAGAATAACTCCACCTTTGTAATGTGAACAGGCTTTCAAATTTAAATGAATTTACGAGATTTTGAAATTTGTAGGAGTTATAATATTTGGAAGAAAATGGTGAAATATCTAGTGTATGTTCTTTATTTGAGAGTGAAGATTGGCTGTGGAATTACGCATTTCTTACTGATATTATGGGACATTTTAAATTTAAATTTATTACTACGAGGGAAACAGTTGTATTTTTCATACCCTAATTAGTCCTATATCTTCTTTTTCGAGAAAACTTTTATTTTTTCTTTGCAATATAAGAGGGGAAAAATTAACACATTTCATATTTATGCAGGAACTAGCTTCCAAAGTCAATTATGCTTCAAACTACGATAGATATTAAAGTTTAATAGAAACTTTATAGGATGCTCTCTACTTCAGTGCTAGGTTTCATGATTTACAAAGATGTAAAAATATTGATATTTCCAGATATTCTTTTTTTAATTTCTTTGGAAGATGTTAGCTGTTACCTGCCTGAAATCCAAATTGATATTACTGACCTACAGCACATTATTACTCTAAAACGCAAATATAAATATAAAGAACTTAGCTCAATTGCAAGTGATCCAAATTAAATTTATTTTGAGAAGTTTGTGCCAGCAAGGAATTTCTTAATTTATATGATTTGCCTGTCAAATGCTATAGTAGACTTGAATCAACATATTTGTTTGTGAAAAATTATATATATATTCTCCATTATTAATATAACAAAATCAAAATATCTCATACGATTAACTGTCTGATATAAACATGAAACACCAAAGTTTGATAAGAATTTCTAGAACTAATCTTGTAATAAATGATTTGGTAAAAAAAAATACAAACTCAACAATAATGAAGAACTGTCCTTGTAATAATTACTTAGAATCACACTTTTTTCAAGAAGCTCTTTTTAATTATTTCATACCTACCTTAACTGACTGAATATTTACTAACTTTACCTTATTTAATTTATGGAAACCTAACTTTAAAACTTATGTTTCATTTGTTACGTTATATTTTAAACCTCCACTATTCAGATTTACATAAAAAATGTGCTGTTTGATAACACTTCACAATCAGCTTATAAATATTATTATTTTGATCTTTCATATTTTTTGTGTTGGAAGAGTTGGAAATAGTATATAATATTTTTTTAGTTCAGATATGAAGCTCTTTCCAAAATGGTTGGTCATCTTTGTTTTAAGGGGTCATTTAAAGAATTTTTTAATAAATCCTAAATAAATTGGATAATTTAAATATTGTCTGGTACTCAAGCCTTTGTTCTCAATAATTTATAAGTCCATGCCTCAAAAACTTGAAAAGTCAAAAATTATGTTGTAGATTACATATTTTCCAAATTAGTATTATTACAAAAGATATATTGCAAAAGGGCTGAATATTTCACTCTTTATGTGCATCATGCTGTTGCTATTCGTAAATGACAATTCGCTTCTATTTGTAAAGTGATTATACGCTTAGTTATTATAATTAGTTTCAGCTACATATTTTATTTAAGAACATGAAGTATGACTTGTTCCTTAATGATGAAGTAAAAGGCGTTTGAATTATGACTTTACTTTACAATATTTATAACTAAAATTCTTCATTGTGTCTTTTATTTTGTCCTACTAATAAAACATAATGCCCATTTGTCCAAATAAAATATTTTTACTATATACCAAAAAATAACAGTCGTTACCAAAAAATAAATAATTTTAAGAGTTAAAAAGCATTTTTGTGACGAATAAGAATAATTTCTATTTCTTTTATTCTCTAAAAAGACAAAAAAAATATCAACGTTTTGCCTCTTTTATACTAATTTTATTTCTATATATTCTTAAGGTATTCATTCGGTTCCAAGTGAATATGTTTTTTTATTTATTCTACAAATAAATTTATTTTTTGTGGAATAAATAAACTAATATATTCTTGGCATTTATAATTTAGTAACATTTCATATTAACCTTCTATTGTTTATACTTTCGTAAAATGAAAGCGTATAATTATTACTTGAAGAAAATTAAAATTTTGAAATGTTTCAGGAAGCAAAATAAGTTGCAAGGTATAAAATAGTCATCTGTAATATAGAATATAAATTTTTGGCATTAACAAAGTTACTTAGGAAAATTTCCCAGTCTGTTGGTAAAATAAAATGGTTAATTTTGATTCATTCATAATGATATACCTTTCAAATACTTGCAATGAAAATTGTGAAAGTTATTACGCTTTCTTACGCTACGAACATGAGAACTCCAATCGATTATTTTTAATTTAATTGTTATTCAAAATCATAGTATACTTAGAATATTATAATAATCACAAATCATATTGTTTATAAGAATTTTTTTTAAAATAAATCACGATACACTTTTTTGCATCATAAGAAACTAAATGCCGTGAAACATGGTTTGTAAACATTTAATATACTTTCGATACAACGACGTCTCTCACTTTGATTGCATTAAATGTATATTAATGAGATATAATGAATTCGTATATGTAAAAAAGTACTGCAAAAATAATTATCAATTAAGAAGTATAACACATGAAAGTATTAAAGTATAAAGAAATTTTATTCTTGTAAGATATTTCATGATATTTTTTTAAAGAAAAGCATGTAATTTTATTAATTATACATGGCATTCTCAAAGCGTACTTGGTCTGGCAGGCGGTAAGAGAAAGACATGAAATGAAAATGTGTAGACTAAAAAGCAAAATCGTATCTTTAACATGATATACATACATATCTTTCAAAAGAATTAAAATGAAAGGATTTTTTTATAGTGTTAGACACAAAATAATTTTCTTACTACATATTGTACTAAATATAGAGTGCATTTACAGTTAAACGTTCGATAACTCAGCATTGTGTGCTAAAACTGAATCAACAAGCTCCTACCTCGTTGTTGGTGAGTCTTTTGTTATTCAATTTGGTTATTAAATAAAACTCAAATAATGCTAGAGAAGAAAAAATCTCGTTTACTTTAGTTATACAAAATAATTTATCGTTTAGCAGCCTTATATATAATTTTGCAATTTGGTTTTGTTGTGTAATACTATTAGTTTAAATACTTTATAAAATTTCTTAAAAATGTAATGCATTATTCCTATTTTAATATATTTTTTTCACACCAGACATTTCTACACAGTGCTAGCTGCGCCACATGCCATGATGATTGTAAAAACTGAACATGCTTTCATTAACACCATAAAATCACGTGTAGGAAGTACGATATCAATGGGTAGTCTAATAAATACAGAATTTATTACTAACTCAAAATATTTTTAGTTTTAAAAATATCCATTTTCATTTATCACCTGCAAGGATTGTTTTATATTCGTCACAGTAATAAGGCTAAATAAAAAAAAATTCAATGCAAAGTTTTGTGAAAAATAAATTTAGTCATCTAAGATTCTAATTGTTTAATAACTATTAAAATATTCAATTAAATATCATAACTAAAGCGAAAGGTATGGTGAATAGTTCCCAAAAACTGAAAATAGTTTAAAAAAAGACACGAGCATTTATTTTGAAATGTGCTCAGGAATGACATTTTATGATTATACATAAGCAAAAAACCCTCCTGTGGTTAATTAAAGAAAAGAAATACAAAATGGTTTATGAATCTTCTCCCCTCATTAGATTAATATTATAATTCAATAGAACAATTTCATACCATTTAAGAAAAAGGAAATCATAATTATAAAAACAGTGAAAGTAGTCCAGAATCTTCGTTGATTTTTTTTCTGGAAACTGATACCCGTAAAATATCAGACAATCCTTTTAAAAAATATTCCCGTGATTTTGATTCCTCTCTTACATTATTAGTATTTTCAATAATTAATTTAATGTTATTTTAAAAATTCTCATGAAGAAAGTTTAAGTTAATTAAATTTTGATCTAACTTAATAGTTCATTCGCATTAAGTCTAAAGTAATAATTTCAGTTTTGCCATCATATAACATTATAGAGTCCAAAACATTAAAATAAAGTGCTCTCATAAGTGATTAAAATTATGTAAAATGACTGCTTTAGATGTAATATATCTTGATTTGTTATCCACGGCAGTTGTTGTACTTGAATTTAAAGTGTGAAATATATGAAACTATTTTCGAATATATTTTTAATTGATAATTCAAATAAATAAACATTAATTCAAAACATTAACTCATTCAATTTATTTTAATGTTCCCATTTGTGGAATGTATTTTCTGCCTCATAAGAAAAATGAGTCTCGTATTAAATATATTGAAAATTTAACATTTTTTTGAAGATTTTACAGTATCTAGGAATTTGATTTCAAAATCATTATAATTACTTTTACTTTTTGAAGTAGTGTATAAAATTGAAAGGCCCGAAAAGCTGGAAAGTAAATTTATCTTATTACACACCATAAACATATAGGAATAAGTTTTTAAGCTTTTTACATTTAAAAATTATACATCTTATTGCATGCTTAATATAATAATGAGAAGAACATCAATTTCATAAGTAAAAATCACAGCAAGAGAGAAATTTTAAATCATTTCCAAGAAAATGATCAGAAATTATTTAATCAAACGTAATATTTCATAATATGTCAAAAAATTTGCATTAAGATCTGAAGCCTTAAGAGTTTTATCTGTTTAGTGAGTTTAATATATTTTAACTTTACAATATTTATCTATTTAAATGAACTTAAGTGAAAGAAATGTATATTAAACACTGTCATCAGACGAGATATTTTTAAAGGAAAATAAAGTAATTATTAAAATTTGCTTGAAATTTAAAAATATTAAAATTTCGTTGAAATGTTTAACATATTTTAATTTTCATCCTTCACCTTTTATTTATATGAGAGTTGAGAAAGTATATTTTAATGTAAATATTGAAAAAAATTCATGATTGCATGTCAGTTAGAATTTTAATTGCCAAGTGGATAAAAATAAATTTGGACTACTTAAAAAAGTTTGTCCTTTAAATAAATTTGACATTAATATTTGTATTATAACAAAATTTGAATGATCTTTCTTAAAGAATCTGGATAATATGTCCTATCATATCAATATACTGCACATTTTAAGAATAATATATCACTTTTGATAAATTGTGAAAGTCAATTTTATCAACGAAATTCTTAATTTTTTTATCCAGTTATAGATTTGTGTTATCTGTATTTAGTCGATAATAACATATAAAAATATTTTGCTAAATCATTGATTATTTTTAAGAGATAATCTGAGAACTGTGAGTTGATGTTGAAAACAATGATTATTCTTTAATTTACATATAATTATAAACGTATCAAGTTTTTTCTAATGTGAAAATAACTAAATGTAATGTCATATGAATAAATTGCCTTATAATGAATTTTTTGTAGTATACCCAACTAATTTTAAGAAAAAGAAATATTCTTTCATAAAAATATTTCTCGTCTTAAATTTAGTTAATACAAAATGAAATAATTTTCATTCTTTGAAATATATTGTGATAAATATTATTTTGTTTAATTGAAATTATTTAAATATTTGCTTACAAATTTCTAATATTTTACTCCACTATCTTGTAGACGATTACTGGATGATACATCACCTTAAATTCTCCTCTTTGAAAATACAAATATTTTTTTTTTCCTATACGTTATGCAGCCTTAAATTTTTCCTCTCTTTTTTTAAATTACAGTACATTAAAATTAAAGGATTTTATTTAAATTGGCATGGATTTATTGAAAATTGATTCCACGACGTTTAAATACAATCATTCCTGATTAATTTCATTCTTATTCTTACGTTGATAAAATGCATAATGTTAAAATAATAAATAAATATTTATCTGTTTCGAATATCAAATATTATGTTAAATTATCATAATCAATAATTATACAGAGTAGTTAATTACTTAAGAATATATTAGGCACTTCAGTTTTATAAACTCTCAAAGGAGTGTGGCTACAATATTACAAAACTCTAGATACAAATATTTTACAATCTATATTTTGTTCTGTTAAAAGATATCAACTTTATATCAATGCTATTGCAACTCAACATCCATCTAATTTAATCCATCTATTGAATACATCTGTGACTTGAATACATATTCACATCAGTAATAATCTGAACACTGACAATAATCAAAGAAAAATATTCATATCTTTTATTCAAAAATTTCTTGCCAAATTTAGAATCTGCTTTCATTTACTCAGGAGACCCAACTTATGAAACCGCATGAAGCACAACAGATCATTGAAGTAGTTTTATCTTGGGAATAGTAAAGAAAATAATTTGCTTTCATCAGTGATAACTATTTTAATCACCAAGAAGTTGCATTACTGGTATTATAAATATTGATTTTTAAGAACCTAAAATTTATGTGAAATAAGAATATTTCTATTTTATATGCTAATTTAAATTTCAGTGGCAAGAAATTAAAATTAAATATTTGAGTAAACAACTGAAAATTAACGTCATTAAATACTAAACTATTCTGCCAACGCCTACCTGCTTTAACATGAATTAATTTAAAAAATCAATTTGATATTTATGATACATCTAGAGAAAAGGGAGTCGAAACTTAATTTGCAGATATGCCAGAGATGTTTCTGCATATTTTGAAAATCAATGCATAATTCTGACGCCTTAACTCTGAACATCATTTACTGCTATTTTTGAAAATCTCAAACTTTGAGATTTTTTACTTACAAAAAGTATCATCGCACGTTGTTTTCGAATTAATTTACTTAGTCTCAAGTTTTCTCAATAAATATGTCTATTCGACCTAATTTTCAATTTCCATAATAATCATAATCACCAATTTTCCTATGCATAGAAAAAGAATGGATTGACCAAAAATGTTAGTCTAGAACACAAATTTCGATTTAGAAATTCCCTTAAATCCTTTTATACTATATCTTTACTGCGCATCAAAAAAAAAATCTAATTCAAAAATGGTGTTAAATTACATCCACTGATCTGGAATATTGATTTATTAGAAATACAAATGCTGCATAGGATTATCACCTGCTTCTCAATTTTTATAAAATACAATTGCAAAACCAGCAAATAGGAGAAACTATTTTCATCAAACAAAAACAATTAGTAACACTTTTATGAAAAAGGTAAAATTAAATTAGGAAAAAACAATTATTCACTAGAATTTGTAATATTACATAAAGTTCTTCAGCAACCAAACACTTATAATGCATTTTTTTTCTTAATTATATCTTTTTTTTCTGATTAAATATTTTTTTATATTTTTATCTGTACCTTTTTATTTCTTTCTTTATATTTTATTTACTTATTTTATTATTACTTTCATACATTTTATTTATTTATTTATCAATATTTTTATATATATTTATTTAGTTAGTTTTGTTAAATATTCATGAATTTGTTATTAAACATACTTCACAACTTTAGGTTACCTTCATGATAATTAATTTAAAAATATTCTTCTCTGAGAAAAACGTAATTTACAAACATATCTTCATTTAATTTCCTTACGTTTCACATATCAAATAGTAATCTAAATTCCAAACTACTACACGAGAACGTTCACTTTTTACTTCGCTTTCCATTCTATTTTTTGACATTCCGACTTTAGAAATTCAATTCATCACAATTTCCATAAAGCTTTGACTGAAAATGATGCATCATCAATGTAAACAGCATTCATCAAGAGAAAACATCAAAGTATTTTAAATCTCTCGGAAGTAACAATTTTTTAGTGGTTTTCCCAAACATAAACCTAGATTTATTCTTAAAAAAAAAACATTTTCATTGAAGCAGAGAGATGATACACTTTTTTCAATCATCAATCATCGATACCTCTGTTGATGTCAGCCTCTATGATTAATTGTTGCAAAGGAAGAGGTACGGAAATTGGGAAATAACGGCTGAAATGAATATTTTGTGGGAAAATCTTTTAAAAATTCAATAGCGAACAGAAGTTTTGGGATTGGAATAATAATTATGTTAGAATAAGAAGCACATACTCACATAGAAGTATTTCAGAGAATATCTAGAAGATATCTCGGTCCTCTTTTTCAATTCAATTAAACACTGAAACTGGTTTTGTTTCAGATTTTTCGGAGACACATAAAAAATGTATCAAAAAAGTAAAAACCTTTTATGAGAACTTTAAGAGGAACAGTTAAAATTATCCTCTTAAACTATAGCTTTATATTTTAAAATCGAGATTACTGATTACTTTTCAAATTTTTTTAATCCAATCGAAGTCATTTTTAATGGAATTTTATGCGATTTTGTAGTGTGTGTGAACATATTATATATAATATAGTTTTTAAGATATTGTATACATTTTTCTGTTCATTCTTTCAGTAATAAGGAGATTAAGTTTGGAATTGGACTAACTACAATCTTGACTCTAATATAAATATTCCATACAATGCTGTTCAAAAGATGGCATCAAGGAAATTGCACTAATAAAATTAATCATGACATATTTTGTTACAGAAAAGTAATAATATATGTGAATACCAAGACCACCTTTCTAACATTTGAAAATCCTAATTTCAATTATCAGTAAAAATAACTACATGCGCATTCCCATTTTGAAGTATCTATGTAATATTACAGTTTCTGACATCAAATATAAAATTATTTTTCAAAAGTAATGACTCTAACACATATATTTTCCTTGTAAACAATTTTCGGAAGTGAAAACTGAAATATTTTCAAACTCAAGCAAGATGATTAGTCTTGATATTTTTGGAGACATGAAGCTAGGTTTATTTTTAAAAGCTATTTTCAATATAGTGCTTAATAAAACATAATGATACGAATATTTAGTATACATCGAAATGACTTCTAAACAAACAACCCATCCTCTGACATGACAAATCTCTGTACTAATTACATTTCAGCCTAATGTCTTATTTCTTATTGTATATATTTTGTTTATCATTTATTATATTAATTATTAACTTTATATATATTGCTTCTGCTACTGTAAGAAATTAAAATACTAAAAACTGTATTTCTAAGTTTCTAAGTTTGAATTCTACTAAGTAGTTGGTTGTGTTATTGTGTTGTATTCAGGATCTTGTTGCTCTGGTTTAATCGTAATAAAAATACTAAAAATGGATTCTAAAACTATCTAGGGTTACTTTATTTTCCCCTTTTCTGTTCTTCACCGGTGAAATTATAAAATAGGGTTTCTTTCAAATGCTTTCAAACAAATGTGGGCTAAGTTATGTCTTCAAAACAGGGCGGCAGATACAACAAATAAGCCACCTTTCATAACATAAAAAATGTTTAAATATTATCATCTACTCTCTTTAAAAAATCTACTTTTTATAACATCAAAATGATCCATTTTTGTTTACTTATTTGCTTGGTAATTATTCCTTTCACGAAAAGCTAATTTATTTTTAAAACAACATTTTGAAAAAGAAATTAACTTTGTAGCTTTGTTTTTTGTAATTAATTATTTCAGGTAATTAATGTGTGTATCATTTATTTAAACATTATCACCAAAGTAAATAAACACACTGAAGAAATACTGTGTAAGATTTTGCTTACGTATTTAAATAATCCTCGGTGTAAACATGATATAAAGAAGTAGCGTTGAACTTTTTTCCTCCATTGTGAAAGAAGAAAATAAATAAGTTGTCTTATTTGCATTTTTTTTTATTTTGATTGGTGTTATTAACCATATTTATAAACAAAAAAAACCATCTTAAAATTGATTTCAGTTTTTTGTATTTTTATGCATTGTAAGTCTTAATTCTTTTACTGTAATTAAAAAGGTTAGATGAAAAAAATACGCTCTTTCGTTAGCCTTTACTACTTTTTTTTAATATTTGGTAGTGTTTGTTTTTTCTTGCACATTCAGGTTATATACATCTTTAATTTTACTTATTAAAATTGTATTAAAATTTTAATTACATTCGTATTATATTTTATTTTGTCTCATAAATGTTTATTTATTCTGCAGACATATTTGTATATCCTAGTTCTCAGTTTTATATTTATATCTGTGTACTGTATGTAATTGAATTAAATTACGTTGTAAATTAACTTTGTTCTTCATACTAAATAATCATAAAAATTCGTCAACGAAATGCATATTATAGTGCAAATATTGTGTACCATAAGCAATTGTTAAAGAAAGAGAAATATCATGTTTCTTGACTTTGTGCTTCACTGCTCGAGGAAAGAAAATCACTTTTACACATTGTGCCAATGAATACTATGAATTTGAATATCAACCAGTATATTACAATTCTGATTGAAAACTGTATGACTAATATTAAATGTTAACGCACTGATATATTGCTAAGAATTGTGCATAATGAGAAAAGATATAGATTCTCTGTGATAAAGGAAAATTTAAATTTGGTTCAGTACAATTGCCTGTAAAAATGTGCAATTTACTCATCATAAAAATTATGCAAAAAACATTCATGTAAATTTTGCATTTACTTCAATAATAGATGTTTTTTCTCTTGACTGAGACTAAGGTCATATAACTGAGACATATATTATCTAAAGGATTATTAAGGAGACACTATGAGGGTACCCGCTCTTATTTCTGAAGAGATAAGCTTCGACTGGAGTTAATATTTTTCTGAGACAAATAAGCAGCCTCAACAGTTTTCCTTCATAAAATGTTCCAATAATATTCCAAATGACTAATGTATTAGAAATATGCTATCCAATTGCTTCGAATGGCAATTTTATTGAAAAGAAAACTAGTCTCTTATTGATCCCGAGGTCGTATAGACATATAGTCCATGAATTGGAGACTATACAACTTTGGTGCAATATAATGTTATAACCTGAGTAATATCACTTTTTATCTGAGTATCCAATCTCTATATCTCTGTGCTTTGAATGATTCACTCTTGATAACATATTTTTCAATAACGATAATGGTAAAAATATCACCTTTCGCCTGTCTTATAAATGATATGTTCCTACACATACAAGCAAAATAATCTTTCCGTCCAGATTAAAAGCCTCTTATTGTCCAATTATAAATATAAGCCGGATTTGTCTTTTTTCCAAGTATATCTTGTCAAACGATATGCTCGTCTTCTCACCATCTTTTGTCAGTACAGCGGAAACTGTTATTGAATCAAAAATTATAGAGTCATTTCTTGTTCACTCCTAAATATTCAATTAGGATCACTACTGATGTGGAGTTCGTACTGCAGGTTTTAAAACCATTGGTGAAAAAAATAGATCCTTAATTTCTTGTCACTGTACGCCGACAACCGTGTCCAGATCTTTGGCTAATATTTTCATTTTTGCTGTTACATTTCAGAAACTGAAAAAACTATGTATATCGCATAAAGTTTTCTCTCCAATGAATTGCGTTTGATTTATCTCTAAATAAAAGTGGACTTTTTAGGCTGTTGCCTGTTAGGCTTTTTAGGCTATATCTATATTATATTGTGAAGACATATATTAACAACTAAGAATGTTTATGATTCATTTTCTCAATTCTTCCTATAGGAAGATCACAGTAAGTCTATTCAAATTTCCTGTCAAAAACATGTAGTTTTCAATATCGCATACCAAACTTACTCATTCCGAAGTTTGGAATGTTCAACGGTTGCTGTGTGAGTGAGTGGTCATCCGTAAGTTTACATTCTTATTATATTAACATTTTATTGGAAAAATGCTTTTATTTTTTCTTACAATTTTATCGCAAACCGATTTGATTGCATGTAGGTGAAAATTATTATCCATTTTTTTTTTAAAAAAAAATTTGGATTATTAAATTATATTTCTGAAATTACATAAGAATCAGTTAACTTCTTTTACTTTATGGAATGAAAAAAATGCTGGAAAAATTAGATTAATTACTAAAATTTTAATTTAATATTGACAAATATTTCATAAAATGAAATAACGAGTGTATGTCTTAAGAAATTTTTCATGTGAATTGATGTGGAAATTTTCCATTACATGTTGATATCGGATATCGTCATTCTTACGCAACTGAATTTTAAAATGCTAATAATTAAAATTTCTTTGCTGTTTTCTTAATATAAATTAAATTTAAAACTACGTATATAGATTTTTAATATAAAAATATATACAGTTATTAAACAAGTTAATTATTTTTGTTAGGCTTAAATCTATCTCACAACGAATTCTTAAAATTAGCTTTAAATATAATTTTTTACTATGCGAGAAGTCTAACTGCAGTTTAAAACTAATAACTAACTATAAATTTCATAGGTTTATTGAATTACTTTTCATTTTTAACATTATATTATGATGTTTATATAGCATGAATTCTTATTTTACCTAAATTCTTTTAAAGCATTTCATTTCAAATTCTGACGTATAACTAAAATTAGGTAAAAATGTTTATAAACTAAGTATGACATTTTTTATCAAAAATTATCTTCTCATAGCATTATTTTCTAAAACATCAGATGCTCCTGTAAGTTTTAAATTGATTTAAAAGTGAATATATTAGAAAATCGTTTAATATGCGAAGTGGAAAACATTATTAACAAATCAGTTATTTTTCAATTCAACTCTTAAAAATCCCTGAATTATTGAGCCTTCTCCAATCAATTCAACGCCCATAATCATTAATTATTTTCACTTTATTGGATAGCAAAAGAGTTATCGCTATTGGTTAGTATGAAACTTCGCATTTAATCACTTTTCATTTCATTTAACTATGTTGGTGCATTTGATCAATAAAGTTCAATAATAATGAAAAGATTAAATTATTGGTACCTATGCATCGAATGATACGAAGAATAATTCTATTTGATATTCTACTCCAAACATTGTAGCGTATAAGCATATAAACACAGACACACAGACACATACACTTATATATATATATATGTGTGTGTGTGTGTGTGTGTGTAAGCACAAAACACAGCATATAACAATCAAATAATATCCAAACCAATAAAACAGCATTATTTATAGAAAAAAATATCATTAAAAACCTAAATTGATATTTATGTACATTTCTCATAGTCATTTCTCATTATGTTTCATTACTCCTGCGCAAAATTAAGAGAATTTGCAAAGTTTGTCTACTTTTACAAAAAGTATTGAACTAGAGGTATTAATTGTTCTATCAATGAATTATGCAAGTATTCAGAGTCAAACACATAAGTGTACGTATGCGTCTCTATAGAGTTGTGATTATGGAAGAGAAATAAGTTCACGATGTGTTGCCGGTTCGTACTAATTACACAATTCTCCATGTTTCTCTGAAGAGTTGGGTAAATTTTATTAGGTATCACGTAGAACGAATATCCACAAGTATACAGATGGTAGAATGAGTTGGGAGGATAATCGATAGATCGGAGACAGGCCAATCACAAATGCGGCTGTCCAAATCAAAGTATAGCAAGTTGTAGAAACTGGTTTTGGACAATTGATCCATATCAAGAGAATATGGATATGGGCCATTAAGATCTACAATTATGAATGAGGATTTCAATTTGATACTTTCAGCAAGGGGCCAAAATTGTTAAGACTTCATGGCTCTCACATGGCTCAACTGAATGCCGAGTTTCACGGTCTATAGTTGGACGAATTTTTCGTGATAAGAGGGCTGTATGCCGGAAGACACGTCCTTGATTCCCACTCTCTGCTGCACACAAGATAGAGAGTAGTATAACACAAACACCGGACCAGACTTTTATGGATTACTGAGATTTATACAGACGATTTGAGATTTAGCCTGGATTTTGATACTCGGTGTATCTGTATTTGAATAGTACCTGGGATCCTACACAATCCGTTCCTCACCAGGAAAATTATTATTATGGTGGTGCAGGTGAATGGCTTGATCAGGCCTTTTGTTGAATGGCTGAACACACTCGCATGTGTTTTATATAGTTTTCTTGACAGATGTGAGGTATAGAGAAGAAATCTTAGGACCCTATACTAAATTTTCAAGGGAGCAATGGGTCATGTGTTACGGTTAATGGATGGAAAAGCTCATCCGAATAAGGTTCAGTTGATGAACTATTACCTAGAAAGTGAGAATATTTGCCGGTATGAAGGAGACAACCAGATCTCTTAATCTTATCCCTATTGAGCATGTCTGGGACTGTCTCAGGAGAACACTTGTATCTCGTCATAACCATCCAATAAGTCTCTCGAAGTTAAAAAAAAACTACTTTGCTACAGAAGTGGAATCACTAATACATGAACTCTCCAATTGCATCCTGTCCAGTATGTTGATATACTGTGCGTCTTTTCTGGCTGTGAGAAGGCTCATATCAGACCGATATTAGGTTCGATATCAAAAATGTGTATTTTGGACTCTCATGATTAATGAGAATTATTGATACAAGCGTACATAAAATGCCTTTTGAATGGAACATCTCTTTCTCTCTGTTGTAAATTAACAGTCATATTAAATTTCAATAAAAATATGTCCATTCGTTTCTCAGAAATTCAATATAACGTGTAAATTCTCTTATTTTGAACACGAATGTATATATATATATATGTATATATAAATTATAGTGTTGTATATTGTTCATGTAGTTTCACGAATATATTTGTTAATAATATTTAATTTAATATGATTTTAAGGAGCAAATGAATCTTCTTCCAATTAAAAGCACGAATATTGAGAAAGATTTGAATATGCCAAAAGTCAGCAGATCTATTTTCAATTATAATAATCTGAATGATGTACGGAATAGTTTTAAATATTATTGCAAAGAATTTATTAAGTTAAGTGTATTAATTTGTTAGTACTGTGATTTAAATATCATCATAGGTAATATTTTAAAAGATGTTATACATTAAAATACAGGTTTTAAATGTTATTAATAATAATAATATATATAAACCTTTTTGGAATATTAATATTTATATTTTTATATATTTAGACTCCCTTTTTCATATTTTGGAAGTTTTCAAGCGTGGATAACAAGGATTTATAAATAATATCCCATAAAAGATGGTTAAAAGTTTATTTAACATAAAAAAAAATAAAAATATCAATTTTTTTTTTCTATATTAATAGTGGTGAGTCTTTTAACATGTAATGAATTTAAGGTTTGAGTACTCTAGAATAGATGATCTTACGTTTTTGGACAATCCTAACGAACTCTTCATTTTAAATAGAAACTCATATCGTTAGCATTACTTGAATAAGCATAAATTAAATCTTAAGATTCTCAAAATAATTGAAAAATTAATTTATAGTAATATTAGTTAATACTAAATTAAAGGTAAACAACAATGATCAGCACACATTTACGTTGTCTTTAGTAAAAATAGAGTATTTCATTAAAT
>BMAW01054580.1:56689-83392 GCA_019974015.1 Nephila pilipes
CTTTTTCAAAGGAGATTTTTCGTCAATTTGGACTTTCTTCTCAGCATTCTGCAATTGTTTTCATATCAAGAAATAATAGCTATAAATAGTAATTTCAATTGCTTTACATCTTTTCCATGTTTTCCCAACAGTCAGGAAAATTAATTATCCATTTTAAATATTTGTAATCACATTTGCATTTCCTTAAGAAAATCACTTTGGCAATACGTGGCAACAATAAAGTATCATTTGCCATTAGCCTTCCAGTTGAACCTATGCTACTCGCCACCCCCCCCTTCGAGATTGAGGTGGATTCTTGTAACAAAACATATTAAAGAGAACCGACTAAAAATCAAGTAATTTTTATGCATTACGTACAATCTTGAGGTAGTTATAAGAATTAGATGGATTACAATCTTTTTTTTTTTTTTTTTTTGTCAGAAATCAGTTTCATTTCAGAGTGTGAAATTTCATTTTAAATCAAAACTGATAAACGTTTCAGCTTAAATAGCAATCAAATATAAATATAGCGTAATATAATAGTATTATAAATATAATGAATTTCAGACGAATATAATTTCAATGAATTTCGTATCTTAAAGTATGAATGCACTTAATACATTAAAATCGGATTTTTTCCTAGCATTGCGTAAAATGATTCAAAATTAATTTAAATTCCGAATTTCTTAAAGCATATTTTCCTTAGCATATATATATATATATATATATATATATATATATATATATATAATAAATAAATATTATTTTTCGTCAGAAACCAATCAAAATGCTGATTATTAAAATATACAAAGATCTATGTAACGTGAATACACTTATATAACTCCAAAGCATTAACTAACAATGATAGTATCAGACAAACCTTTGATTATGTTTAAGTCGAAAGCCGTCATCACAAGTTTCAGATCACTGTGATTTACTGGCGCTGAAACAACCTAGTTAATTGGATTACAACAATATAGTCTAGACTATTTTACGAGCTTTAGATGTCTGTATTTTTAAATATTCATTGAATACGACTCTAGTTTTAATCTTTAAGCTTTTTAAGATCACTCATTGAAAAGTGCGAAAGTAAGGAATAAAGGCGTAATACTATTTCGAAACAATAAAACTGAACTATTTGTTCGAAGAGTTATAAATAGAAATATGTATACTTTACACTTTAAATATATTATGTTTGAAGTATTCTAAAAATATTTGAAATGCATATATTCAATTAAATTCACCTGTAATGATGATTTTTCTCCGTACTGTAACTGAAATTCACTTTGTTACATGCAATAAGGTTGATGTAACTAAACATTTAAAAGCCTATTGATATAGTTAATTTAAATTTATTTATTGATCTGCTATGTTAGCATCGGGCATACATTATTTGACTGAGCTAGGTCAAATGATAGATTAGGAATAATGTAGTTAACTTACGAAAGAAATAAGTTTTATCAGTCTTGTACAGGTAGATAAAAATAACAGTGAAGTGCAGAAAAATTGTATATAAATTTTTAATCGTGAATTAATGAAGTTAAATGATTTTTTAGCATCAAAATCCTTCGATATTTATTAAATTATAAATATTAGGAATGCTTGTTTTGTTCAATATTATTTGAAAATTATAGCATAAATAACGTTTGAAAACTTCCGGTTCTAAAAAACAGTTCTGCTATTAGTTAATAAAATTCATAAATGAAATCATTTTGTAGTTTTAAAATACTTCTAAATATATCTCAAAGCAGATACGTTGATAAAAATATAACATAAATAAGTGCTGCGAAATACTATAGTAGAGAAAAATAATTTTAATACACTTGAGAAAAGTAATGTTGTTCTGTTCACAAACATTTATCATATTATTGAATTCCTTGAGCACTTCTAAACTTGAAAAATATATTGGGGGGACAATATTGCATGTAATATTGCTATTCACTTGTATTCTAAAATTTTCATTCTGTAGCCAAGAATCAGATAAAAAGATGAAACAAAAAAAAAAAAAAAAATGTGTTGGAAGGTTAGATCAAAACTTATTTAGAAAGTTAGATCATCTGTTTCTTAAACAACGTTGATATTTTTCAATACGAATGTCGGGAGGATGAATACGTTTCTCAATAATGAAGAAAACATTTCAAGATTTCATCAGTCGCCAAGAAAGTGAACCTTTTAATCTTGGCGTCGAATTCGACGGCTATGGAGAGAAACTTGATTCTTTAGAACAAAACGATGATTTATGAAAATGTCTTGAAATCTATTAACTTAAAAATTAAGGACTTTCCCTCCTCGGAGAGGCCGCAATGCAGAGATGAGAGTCGGAATCTATTCGAGATGGTGGAATTTTCATCAGCGTATATCTACTAGGAATAATAATAGCGTCTGGTCTGTCGATAAGCGCGCTAACTGGAAGGGAAATATTATGTGTAATTATCCATAACAAACTGAAGTAATGAGTGAACATTAGTAAAAATGCTACTGACCTATAGAAGTGTTCTGTTCCTGTTGTGCATAAACTGTACAAATGCTGCGTTTCATGTATGTTCTTATCACTCAGTGTTATTATATGCAGTTCCAGTACTCATGTTTTATAATAAAACATCTTGCCACATTAGCCTTCCAAGCTTGAACCTATACAGCCTACCGCCTTCAGCTAGATTGAGGGTGATTCTTGTAACAAATACATATTAAAGAACCGACTAAAAATCGAGTAATTTTTATGCATTACTTGCAATCTTGAGGTAGTTGTAAGAATAAGGTAGATTACAATCTTTTTTTTTTTTTTTTTTTTTTTTGTCAGAAATCAATTTTAGAGTGTGAAATTTCATTACAAATCAAAACTGATAAGCGTTTCAGCTTAAATAGCAATCACATATAAATATAACGTAATATAATATTATCATAAATATAACGAATTTCAGATGAATATAATTTCAATGAATTTCGTATCTTAAAGTATGATTGCACTTAATACATTAAAATCAGATTTTTTTTCCTAGAATTGCGTAAGATGATTCAAAACTAATTTATATTACGAATTTCTTAAAGCATATATATATATATATAATAAGCTTGAGGTAAAAAAAATGCTTTGGTAGCAAATTAGATCGAATATTATTTTATTTCTTCAAATAACGTAAAGTGACGAGAAAACGTAAGTAATCAGAAGAGAAATTCATTTCTTTAATTACATTTAATGAAAGTTATATGTATTCAGTCATTAAAATATTTGTAGTTTACACAATGTTATAATTTATTCAATTTATATTATAAAGTAATTAATTACACATGAAGACGTCAATAGAAATTTAAATTTATTTGAATTTTTAAATTTTCGGTGGTTTATTTAATGGAATAATTATAATGGAAAATGTAAAAGAATGTAATGATATTAACTTTAAACCGTTTATTTTAATAAGCTTTCTGAGTGTTTCTAGTAGGAATCTAATTACTAATTACAAAACATCACTTATCTCAAATAATTTTTTAAAAAAATGTTTGGAAACTATGAGTTCTTACAAATTTGGATAAAATATTATCGTTAATATTTTACATATATTCTTAATTTTAGTCAATATTAAAATCAGTCTAAATATTTCACTACACAGTGTTAATTTTAATGTAATAATTACAAAAGAAGCTGGAATAATAAGGATAATTTTTAAAAACTGTTCGGTATATATTGCGGTTATCTAATAAATATTTTATTTCGAAATTTAATTACTAATATTAAATACACGCTTTAATAAATAATTTATTTTTATTAACTATCTACTCTAACAACTTTTAACAAGTCATTTTATTAAATAGCGTCAATAACTATAGTAACCGAAACATTAAAAATAACGCAATTCCCGATTGGATTCAGATGTTTTTTTCCTGTTGCCGAAAAATACCTTATGGAAACTTTTTTTTTTTGATTTTATTGATCCAGAATGTTAGCTATATTAAAATTAATGCAATATATCCATTGTAAATTTAAACCTTATTTAATATCATCCATGAGATAAAGCAAGGCATTGTCGGCTCTGTTAAATATTTCTCTTCCCCATTATCAGGACAACGTCCAGCTCTCTGACATCATTTCAGGAAAACTATGCCACATACATGATGGATGGCATAAAAGCAGAATGAAGGACAACCTGGAAAACATCCAAGAATAGAGAGACAAAGGAGAACACGAGATGAAGAAGAGACTATGAGTTCAATCGTCTAGGCGAATCTTTTTCTTTCGATTTTTCTTGTGACGTCTCTTTTCGGACTCTTAATTCTTGACTCTGTCTCAAAGACCCCGGGGAATTGAAATTATCGACAGATAGATTAAGTGACGATTGAGGTACAAAGGAAAGCAACCGTCAAAGAGAAGCGAATGGGATGTCTTTGAAATTTAATTGCATTAGCAGTACGACGCTGTTAATAGTTTCTGGAGAGGAAAACTTCGGTGTATATCTTTGAGCAATTGTTTTATTTCTATTTGAAGCTCTTTTCTACGATACGATGAACAATGGCTATGTGAGCTTAAGTTTTGTGAAATAGGAATTTTGTTCGGTGATGGGTTTGAATTTGGGAAAAAGATAGATAGTTTTGTGTGTATTCTTTAAAAATACTAAGTAGGTAGTAAATACATTAATACTAAAATAACAATGAACCTTTACTTTCTAATAAATATATGTAAGAAAACAAATGAAAGAAATAAAATAAGTAATACAAATTGATAAAAAAAGAAAATTTAAAATAAAAATGGACAAGGAAATGTGTTGTTTTTAAAAGTCAAGAGAATTTTAAAATGTTATTTTCCTCATTTAAGACACATTTAAAATGATCTTTTTTTTTTCGTGATGAATTTTATAATTATTTATGTTACACCTTATAAATATTAACATTCGAAAAATATTTCGTATTGATTAACTTACTTAAATAGGTTAGATTATTTTTGTTGTCAAAAATTCTATTTTATATCATACTTGTGTTGAAAATAAGTGATGAAATTCGACTGAAAATAATTTAATAAAAATTCTTTTTTGATGATATATATAGCTTTAAATGAAAATTTTCCTATTCCTTTTATAAGACCTTAAATGATGGATCAATTCAAATGCTTATTTTTTTACTATGTGAGAAGCTTCAAATTGCCTAAGGAAGCATTGCTTAAGTTCTAAAGATTTTTTTATAATTATTGCATTGTTGAACTAAGAAAGTTTTATTTAACAAAGTTCCATATATAACCACAATACACGTATATAACATTAGTTAGAGGCCATACTATAATGATTTACTTTATCCATTTTTTTTAACATTTTGGGCGAGAGATCTGTCAACTATTTTTCTTACAGATTTCAGGTGTTATTATGTTACTTGTTAGTTTTCTTATTCCTCTTATATTATACTCTTTTTTTTATTTTTATAACATAATATTTTTGCTTTGCTATAAATCATAAATCTTATTGGATGTTTCTAGGATTACTAGCTTATTTCATTTTTAAATGATTTTTTTCTAGTTTTGATTTCCGTTGATCTCTGTTCAATTGTATCTTTGATGTTATAATCGTGTTTATAGAATGAATTGCGGAAGGTGTCATTTTGGCCATTAATTTATTCTTCTATAAAACAATCTAAATTCTGTTATAAAATTAATTTTCATCGATCCATTCTTTCACATTTCTTCAATTTTTCAATTTCTTTACTACGACTTATTCACATTCTTACCCCATTCGTTTAATTTACTTACTTTTAGAAATACATCTATAATATATACAGATTTTATACATTTAAATTCATATTTTTATTTTTGTTCATTTTTTTGATTGCAATAACTTTACATCTATATTTACGTAACTTGATGTATAAGATTTTTATTTAATAGTTTAATAATGATTTTTAAATTTCTGTATTATTTTTTCAGATTTATTTTCTAAAATTATTTTTGCATATTTGTATTTTGATATATTATAGTATTTATAGGTACAATAATGTTTATTTTCTAACTTTTAATTATTTTAGCCGCATTTTCTTTTATTTATAAATACGGTTTTTATTTGCTTTGATTTTTAATCATTTCTAATTCGTTTTATTGCTTGATTATATTTATGGCTATGTTACTTTTTCCTATATGTATATACGCACACACACACACACACACACACACACATATATATATATATATATCTATATATATATATATATATATATATATATATATATGAGCTATAAGTGATTTTCAGCTTCCATATGAGATGTGATTCAAAATAATAATATCGAATAATTAAGAGACTTATTCTCAGAATTTTATTGTTGAGTGTCTTTCAGGATTACAGTAATAATACTTGAAATATTCACACTTTAATCATTGTCCTTATTTTGGAAGAGTTTTAAGATGGAATCATTCAACTCTATAACTTTTAATATTCATATCTCTATAAATTTTGACTTACATTTATTAAATGAAAAGTTGGTTAATTTTTAACTCAGTAATTAATGTAAAATATCGTTAAATGTTATTACCTTTTTCAATACTTTTTTCTGAATGATTTAGTGTTTTCGATACTAAAAACAATTTCTTTGTAAATTTTTTACACTGATCGTTAACTTTATAGCAAAAATTATTTTTGCAAAATATCATCCGAAACAAAAAAAAATTCATAAAAGTGTGATATTCTTAATTTTTTCCAGTGAAAAGAAGAATCGTCTAAAAATATCGTGTTCAATTTAAGAACAAGATTTTATATTTTTTTTTCAAAATTTTATTTTGAATAGGGTGTAACCCTAAAACTTTTTATCTATTTTGACAGATTGAACTACATTAACCTCATTTATTAAACTGTTACACGACTCATGGACACTCACGTCATCTATCGGAAAAAAACGGAACTATGTTTAAAAAATCCGAAAACAAGTAACGAGAAGGGATGAAACGTAGTCTGCATGCATATTGAAAACCACGTGCTCGCGGAAATTTTGAAATACATAAATAAATATACGCTTATTGGCAAATTAACAAATTATAAAAACAATTTATCGCCGAAATGGTATGATATTAATTTTTCTCATGAACAAAATTCTAGAATACTACTTATAATGTTGCAAGGAATATCTTTCGAGAAATGTATGCTTAGTTGATGTAAAAAAGAATGTCGAGATTTAATTCGTAAATTTAAAGTCATTTTATATGTTTTTTTTTTCTTATGTTCTTAAATGATCTTAGGAATTAAGAACTGATTAAGAGATCGTATTTTTTGCTATTTTATTAACATTGAGGTTATGGAGCAACTTTATATCGCATACATTTCAGAGTAACATAAATTATGACACAAGGACAAAAATTCATTTAGTGAACTCATTTTAGTTTAAGTGAAATCAAAATTATATCTGCAATGATTGATTTTCTTTACAAAATATAAACGTTAAATTAACAACTTATTGTTTGATTGAATGTAATAAGGATTTCTGGTAAAACATTTAGCCTATTTTTTTTAAGATGTTTCGGATTAAACTGAAAACTAATGTATAGAAATATCCAAAAATGCAATTTTTTTTTGCACTTGATCCTTTAAAAGAACTGCAGTAAAAAGTGTGTTTTACTTAATTTAAATGGAGTATATAAGTTGGACGTAACTTTACTCGCGTTTGAAATTAAATTGTTAGTAATATCTTACTTATTAGTACGTAAGAAATAATTTTTACTTTTAGCATATTTATAAACCGCACAATTAACATACATCCTCATTTATTAAAAACTGCTGAAGAAGTATTAAATTTTGCACATTTGATACACTGCCACGGTACCCTAACAGTCAAGGTCACATGTTCACATCTGGCGTTCTTTCGATTGAGTTGTGGGTTCGGATTCCAATAAGGGCCCGACATGTACCGGAGCTGATGCACATTAAATATATAAGGGCTCCAAGAAATCATGTTGGTAGAGTGTGGAAGTTTGGAGTGGGGGTTACCAGCTCAAATATCGCCCTTGTCCCTTGATCAAGACTAAAAATTACCAGTAACAGTCTTCATATTGCATCTGAATTTGATGATAATAAATAATCAGTCACATGTAATATCAAGTCCAGTACAAGAAACAAATAAACTTTTTATTCGTATTTTCTCGCTTAAAGAACGTAATAAGTTTAATTTATGTACCAAAATCAATTTTCCATAAGATTTGAGTTTTTTGTTCCGAGTTGTAGAAGACATTATCCTGATTTCACATGTTAAATAATATTTATATAAAACAACTTATTAGAAATACTCGTATTTAAATTTATTAGAAATCTTTTTAATATTTTTAAAAGAAGAAGTTAATAATTTTTTCTACCAAATAAAAAATATGAATAAATGAGAATAAAGGCACATTAGGCTTTTTATTTAAGTTATTATGTTGTCAAATATGAAGCAATTTTAAAAGTTCAAATTAACATATTTATTATAAATGCATAAAATAATTATTTACTTTTAATTATGGTGACATGCTATGGTTAATGTAACCGTCGTATTCCTGTGAAAAAATGTTAAAATAATTTTATTTTTCAGCCTATCATTATCCTTATATATTATTTAACATACTGATGTGCAATTAAATCTTAAACAAAATACTTTACTAAATTTCCACATGCTTTTAATTGAACATTTTATTAATCCGAGACATATTATTTGTATGCCTCAAAATTATTTGTATATCTGACAAAACATTTGTATGTCTCAATTTATTTTGAAAAAAATTTAAAAATTGTAATTCTTAAATGTAATTTGATTTTTGAGGATGAATTTATACAGAATAAAAGTGGAAAATTAAAAATGATATACTTTAATTTACTGAGGTGTAGCTGTTATTTAGGCTGAAGTATTTATCGTCATGTTTTGATTTTTATACGAAATTTTATGATACCTCATTGATATTTTTTTTCTTATCATAACACTTATAAATGCTTCATGACTTTTCCCTGGAAGCATGCACGTTATATTCAATACTAAATAATCAGCATTGTAGTATTGATCAAAATTATTTATGTTATAGATTTAAGCTTCATTTTACAATTTCCCAGAAATTTTATTTTATTTATAAAAAAAAAAAGTTTACATATAATTAAGGTATCATAATTTCTGAAGATATGATTTTATAATAAATATGAAATATAAAAATAGCACTTAGAGATATTCTCCTTCTACTATAGCAGTGATGTAAGATTTTATCTTTTAACTACTTATATATATTTAAACTAAATTTTAAGTGACACGTTTGAGTCAAAAATGTAAAAGAGCAAAAAATAAAGTAAATATTCTTTTTAAAAAATTGATCTATGCACAGTTTTGAAAAGAATATATTCAGCCATTAAAGATTCAAACGTTTTAAAAATAGTTAATAAATTATTGAATTAAATATTAAAATTAAGGCAAACGATAAAATAGTAAAGTGGACAATAATATTCCTTTCAGGTATTAAAATTAAAGCAAAAGATTAATTAATAATTTTAATATATTTTAAGCTGAATGTAATTAAAATTAAAGCCAAACGACAAATTATTAAAATGAATATATTTAAGTTGAATGTATTTATTGCTGCAATAAAATGGTAACAAGTAATGTACGTTTCACAATTTATGTTGAAAAATTCTCTGGTGACCAATTTATAAATTATCAAAATCAATAGCCCCTTTAGAGACTAATTATTTCAAGATATAAATATGTGAAATCCAACAACAGATTTTGAATCTATCATCAACGGATTTACCAAAACACAAAATGAAGAGCTATTTCAAAAAGATAGAAATTAGGAAAAGAAAAATTAGACTCGTTTAAAGTTAGAGTACACAGATAGTTATTTTATTCCAAATTTATTCATTATAAAAAGAAAATCGTTTGGTGAAAACAAGACATGACAGAGAATCTTTTCGATTTTAGATTTTCCCCTTAATAGTATTTCAAGAGAAAATATTTTTAACTTAAGGTTAGCATTTTTTTTTCTATTGAAGTTTAGGAAGCATTTCATTTCCAAATATGTTCATTTCCAAATATGTTTGGGGCCGTGGTAGCCTAGTGGTCAAGGTCGTGGATAGCGGCTGGCGGTTTTCGTCCAGTCGCGGGTTCGATCCTTGGCCACCAAAGACCCGCCGTGTAGTCGGGGCTGATGCACGTTAAATCTGTTCGGGGCCCAAAGTCCTCCCGTTGGCGTGGTGTGGATGTTAGGAGAGGGGGTGCCAGCTCAGGTGTCGTCCTCGTCACTTGACCGTGGTTCAAAATTACGAGGTCCGTCGCCAATAGCCCTCGTGTTGCTTCTAATGCGACGTTAATAAAAACTAAAACTAAACTAAATCCAAATATGTTTTGTAATTTCAGAATAATACCCGAAAACTACTTCAATAGGTAAAGAAAAAGCGTTCTCTACATTTCATGCTATTATCTCAATTAAATTTTGTGACTTATCTACTTACATTTAAAAAAGCTGTAATCAATAAGTAATTTTAAAGTACGAGTTTTGAATGCTTAATATAATCGAAACGAAGCAGTTGAAAAAGAGCAGTTTTATTTATGTATGCATCATTGGTTTTATATAATAAATTCTCTAAATTAAGTGTCTTATGAAAGGGAATACAATTTCTAATTTTTATAACCAGATTTTCCTTTATGAATATTTGAAAAAAGTTGGTTTTTTTCCCCATCTCCCGTTAATCTTAGATGTAACGTCGATTCTTCATAAATTATAAATTACTTTAATTTTAAGTGATATTTAAGCATTAAATAATTTGTTAAAATTCGAAGGAATATGAGATTTTATGCGAAATAATATTGGGCACTCATTAGGAACTATATATATATATTCTTTTGTCCTCATATTTCGAATGGATGAGTTCAAAACCTTTGAAAATTAGATTTGATTCAGTAATATTACAGCAAGCTTTCTCAAAAGTTAAAAAAATAAAAATGTGTCTTTTTTCACCAATAGAGGAAAAATAATATTCTGTATAATAACGTGTAAACTTCAAGAATTTTCTGATCCACTTTTCGAACATTCAGATAGTTTTCTACCATCCATGATACCTCTAGAGACTAACTTCTTACATATTTCAGCGATCTAAACACACCAATAAAACAAATGTAGAGCTGGCACAGATAGAAAGAAATGGAATAAAAATAGGCTGCTTAAATTGCTTCGCAAAAACAGTCAGCAAGAATACCGCATTTTGCTAGAACTACATATTTGCTTTGGGATCTTGGGGACATGATTGCAGTTTTCTTTATACGTACTTTCACATCATGACTTAAAAAAAAGTCATCCTCTCTTTTCAAACATATGTGGGAAAAATAATGCAAAAGAAATTGAAAACGATTGCTGTGTTGAATCCATATTTGTCTTTGCTGAATCGCATTGGGACATTAGCTAAGTAATGTGTCTCCATACTTAGAATTATGAAGCTGCATACTTTATCAAGTTTATGGATGTGGAAAACTGAGGGGTATCTTCCATTTCCTCTTTAAGAGATGTATGATTTTAAGTATGTTTGTTTTGGTTCCGTTTCATATGATGGAAGTTTTATCTTTTATTGGGATTTTAACATTAATATCATATTTATATAGTTTATCTAGTGGTAATAAGATGAATTTTATTTTATTGTACACAAGAAAGTGTTTTTAATATATATATATCAATAATTTAATAGTTCTGAAGATATCATTACATCTATTTGTAGTATGTGATTACATCCATTTATATGCAATTTATTTGTTAAGCTTTTAATATGAGAAAATGATATTGAATCTTGGTCTTTGATGAATGAATTTAATAACAAATCTATCATATTCAATTATTAAAGCAATTTTATGGTTTGAAATCCGAAATATTCGAGTTTTTGAACACCCATATAAGATCGGAAATCAGATTTTTAAATTATTAAATTTTTAAAAATAAAAATTTTATATACAGAGTGCATTGAAACTCATGTGCCACACCATCTCTAAGGCAAGATACAACGCACATAAAAAAGCATTTTTTTGTATAGAGGTGAATAGCATCTAAATTGAAAAGAATTGGAGAAACTAAACAATTCTGCAGAGAAAAACGAATAGTACCATCAAATTCTTAGAAAGAATGATTCAGTATAGTTAAATGATGAAACTCTGTCCTTTAACAGTGATAAAGAATTGGTATAGTCGATGCAAGTATTGATACATCGAGGAACGGATCTCTATTAATGTGTGGGAGAGTATTGTGAGGAAGTGAGTGATTGGGTGGATCTTATTGAATCAAGAGCTAGATATAGGTTTGCAGCGCTAAAGTAGGTGTAAATTAAATCTAGAAGTTTGGAAAAAAAAAAGGAAAACGAAAAATATGAGTTGGCAACAAAGAGAGTCGAAAACACGGAATGATCATTAGGGTATCCTGGAATGCGTCACTAATGCAACTCCCAGACATTTAACCCTGTAAGAAAGAAATATATCATCAGGGCGTCAAGGGGTTATGATTCCTAAACCTATCTAAAGGAGGTAAGCCCCCCAGTTTGAATGGTTTTCTGAGGCCGATGGGTATTGCGAATGATTTTCTTCTTGTTCCCTACTTGATACCACATCAACTCAAAGGCATGATATTTCTCACCTTTCTGGAAGATGTAACTCCAGAATAACTTGATAGTGTCCCAGTTGTTGTTAAAATAACTTGTGGTTCTAACACAATGAGTCTCCAGTACAATTCGACATTAATGTGTGTAATAACCTTAAGACCATCTTTGGTCTTCGGTGGATGGGGCGAGGTGGACTCGTTGCTTAGCCAGTACGTTCTCCCGAATTAACGATTTTTTTCAAATGGAGACTCCTCAATACACTCATTTACGAGACTCCTATTCGCTCTGATGATGCCCTTATTGCAAAATATTCAGTCACTGCTGGAACAGTTTGCGAAACACGTATAATCTTTGAAAATATTGATGAAGGAGGTGTTACATTTGAGAACTTATGATAATTAATATGAGAAAAACAATTTTTCAATTTTAAGAGCATTTCTTGTTTTTCTGCAGCACTTCCCAATTCTGACCACCGACATTTATAGAATAAAGGCTTCTTTATGTGTGCTCTTCTCCAATGATTTCCGGATCACCCTATATATATTTAAATGTTTATAAGATGATATTATTCATATAAAATATTTCATATTTCATGTGATTCTTATATATTATATATTTTATTACCATAGAGTATTCCATACCTAATTTATTCCATTCATAAATGTTTCTTTAGTTTCAATGATTAGAATTATTTATTTCGTTGATAATGATCAATATTTTCATCCTTCTTAGGACGTTGGTAACAATGTAGCAGAGTAACTGTTTTTCATCGAGAATGTAACAAGTTCAACATGATTTTATCAAAATTCCAAACATCACTTACCAAAACTTTGATCACAGATATTGAACATGACTTATGCTGTACAAGCTACATATCTTAAGTTTACTAATTGGAAATCTATTGTCATCGTTACAAAAGAAAACATTTTATAATGTCACTTATCGCAGGGAATGTTGTTCGGAAGAAATAATAGTTTGTGAAAAAAATTCTAAACATAATTTATTTATGTGATTTTGATGATGTGGCTATAATCATATTAAACACAATAAATTACAGATTTTTCCACGAATTTTTAATCTTAAATTTTAATCTTTATGTCTATAATTTAAGACTTCAATCTTCTATTGCATACTATCTGTTTAAAGTTTTGCCTTATCGAACTGCTTGATAAAAAGATAATTTTAAATTTAGATGTGTTTTGGGAAATTATATATATATATATATATATATATATATATATATATAATTGTCTATCCATTAATGTCAGAAATTGTTTTCTTATTTGAAAACATTTTTAAAATAAGTTAGATAAAAAATAAATTGGTTTACAAACAAAATTTCAACATAAGCTATGTTTTTTCTTTAAAGTTCTCGAAAAAGTAAAATTGTTCAAAATGAATATTAATCATCGCAAAGTTGTAGCGGTAGTCCATCATTATACGGCTCTTGTTCCTGACCTTACCTAATACTTTAATTAAAAACAAAACAAAAAAAACTCTAATTGAACATGCACAGAACTAAAACTGATTCATTATTACTGCAGAATATCCAAGTTCGCTGCCTCTAGAACTTAATTTTAACCCACATTCCTAATTTATGATTTGAATAAGAAATCTATCTCTTACCAAACCATTTGTTATTGATTTCACGACTTTCTGATACAGTAACCATATTAGTGGAACTCACTGTTAAGTAGATTAATGTTGTTATTGGAACTTACTTCAATCACGAAAATTAAAAGAATAATTTCAATCTCAAAACAATTCTCTGATCACCAGTTATTATCCTCTATGTCCCATTATTTTACATTAATTGCATACCATTTACATATATTTATATCTAATTCAACTCTCTTCATTTCTATATTCTTCTAATTAACTTCTAACGTTTTGGGAAGAATTCAATGCAATTCAAACTAGATAAATTTTCCGAATGTTATTGTATAGAAAATCTTGAATGATCTAGTGTCACAAAATAAACATACTTCGGAATCCCGGACTCCAGAGAAAAATTGCTCTCAATAAAAGAAATATCTTCTAATTCCTGATACAAGTTTTTTTCCCCTTCATTTTTACAAACGAAACTTCGAAAAATACAAAAGCTTTGATATTTTTAACAACAAAAAGAATAAAAAGAGACGATTCTGTCTTAAAATTATTTAATTAATATTAAAGTATGAACTAACTGTATTCTATAGGATATTAAAATAAAAGCAAACGATAAAATATTAAATTAACTATTTCTTAGCCTTTTAAATATACCTTAAGGAAGCTAAATAAATTATTACAATTATAATACATTATAATGTCAACCATGACATTATAATACCACCATGAATCCTGTATTCTATGCTTACGCGTTATTGTTGATGTTATTTTCTCAAAATCGCAACAGTATATTAGCACATGTTTGTAAACTTTTAATTTGATTTGTTTGTAGTACTTTTTAATTTGATAGCTCTATTTTTTTCTAGGCCATTTACCTATTCATATAATTCGCGTGAAAGAGAAAAAAAAACCATAAGTTATGTTGAAGATATGTTTTATAAGGATTTAAATTGAAGAATGTACAAAAAATTGCTTGCAAAGTATTATATTGGATTTAAAAGAAAAAAAATATTTATTTTTAGTTTGAGAAGTAGATAGAAAAATTTCCACCGAAATGTGACAGTTTAAACAGTTGGGGAAATACAAATTCATAATTATTTAAAATTAACGGAACAAATCATAATTTTTAACCTTTCTAGTCCAGAGGAAAATTTTTAAGGCAGGAGATAAAAATAAATTTATTTATTTTCAATAATACAATTCAGTAGAATGAAAATATACAAAAAAGAAAATTAAATATATTTATCAATTGAGATCTAAATTTTATTTAAAAAAAACTTATTTATAAAAATGAATAAACAGTGAAAAAATTATTGCAACCAGAAAAGAATCATTTTTTTTAAAAAAAAATCTAAATCAAGTTTCGACACGCGAGTGACACTTGTTCATCTGGTGATTTTAAATCTTCTTACACACGACGAGAAAAATTCTGGTCTCACATCACTGCGTAACTAAGAACATTTAAAAGAAGAGTTCTATGAGCGACATCTGGTGGAAACAATACAAACAAAAAAATACATGGTTAAAAAAATTATGAACGTCATAAGTTCTTGGTGTACCAAACGAAGGATTTCAGTAAAAAGATATTAAAATTATTCATGAGAAAGAAATTTATACATCTTGAAAATATCGTTGTGCTAAAAATTTATTATGCTGCTTTGAGCAACAGTGAATCACAGTGTTAGTCTATGCGGTTCGTACCTCGGGTTTGGATTCTATACTTGAGTACAATTTCGATTTACAATATAAAAACGGAACTGTCACCAGTTAATTTTCAAGGGACTGAAAAAATTCGTGTAGAGTTGTAGAAATTTCAAAAATTAAACCAGCCATTAAAAAGGCTTTAACAAATTTGAATGAAATTTTTTAAAAAATTAACTTAATTGAATACTTTTATATGACTAATTATTAATTAATTTTGAAGATTGAATACTGAATATTTATTGAAAAAAGAAAGCAGTAAAATATATAAATATAAAATAATAAATTCTTATAATAAAAATTAAGAATACAACTGCAATAATGAGGTATTTATGAATGGTTAAACGATTAAAACCTGCATATTTTTTTTTATCTATTTAGGAGAGTTATATTATATTTGAATGTAAAAGTCAAGTTACGAATGAAAAAAGTTTTGATCTGTAAAAAAATTAAGTACAGAAAAAGAAATTACTGGACATTTTCTTTTATTTTCAGTTTTGTAAAAGTAATGACTTTTTTTTAAATTAAATATTTCGTAATTTTATTCAATTTATATGTAAATGTTTTTAAAAAAATAATTAAGGCTTGGCATTGTCTTTTGAAAATTATTCAAATTTAGAAGTCCCATAAAAGGAAATTATTTAATGTTATTTGTTTTAATAGTTATTATTGGCAATTTCAATTTAAAGATTAATTTTTTTTATCAAATACCGAGCTTGTAATTTTTGTGCATTCGAATGAATAATAATTACTGAGAGAATAGTCAATAATTGATTAATTTATACTTTTTTTCTTGACTGAACAAATAATCAAAACTATAAATTAATGGGTAAATCTATTACTACATATAAGATTAAGATATTAATTACTCCCAGTGATTTTCATAATGAATCCCTTTTGATACATTTATTCACACATTCATTTAATTGCATGTTTGGTAATTTATTTTGTTATCTCGACAAACCCAAATTCTAATCAAGATTCTAATAAAATAATTTCTTCATTTTGTACGTAAAAAATAATTAATAATAATTTGCTTTTATTAATGAGAATTCTGGTAATACAATTAATGCATTAACTGTATACAGTCATTCAACATTTATGGGTGTTAGTTCGCCGCACTGCACAAACTAAATAAGACAATGAAGAATGATTTTCAGATTTTGATCCAGTTTCACAGATGAGGACAAAAAATGGAATTTTGAAACCTCATTTTGATAAATCTTCGAGAACAAATTGGCATTTTCAGTCAGTTTTTACTCCTTCAAAATTAAAAATGATCAATGTAAATTAGATAAGTTTTATTTTAAGTTATTATGAATGTGTTCAAAAAGTGCATGTGTTTGAAGATAGAAGACGTTACTAAGACATGTCGGTGCTTCCATCTGTTTAAACGGCGCCAAAACAAATGTTATATTCATTCATAGATTAGTTTTGATTGCTGCGGCGTTGAGTTTTCCCAATCGATAAGACTTGTATTCATGAGTATACAACAGAAATTTATCAACCATCAACAGAAAACGCTGTTTCCATTCAGTTTGCTCCAAGGAAGGTGAAGAGGGTCTCATCGTCCGGAAAAGTTATGGCGACGATTTTTTAGGATGCAAAGTTCATCATAGTAACAGAAAAAGATAAATGTTCAATGGATGATATGTTTGAGAATTAATCCATTTCCCATTCAAAACACTGGTATTTTTTAAACCACATCTTCGAAATTATTTTCCCCTCCCCTTTTTCTGAAGATTTAATTAAAATCTGACTGCAGATATGAAACGATTCTCGTGTGAGATGTGTATCCTCTTCAGATTTCTTAATATTTGAATATATATATATATATATATATATATATATATATATATATATGGTCAGTCACTGCGGTCCTTTTCTTGTAAAATGCATTGTGCTTGTCAAATAATGCTTTAATGTCTCAGTGGTTCAGGTCATGATCCTCTTTGCAAAACCATCGTTAGACTTCTCTTGACCAAAGTTTTGGACTCAAGGCTTCTTGTAAGTTTTAGGCAAAAATCATCTCATACGATATTGTCCTTTTAAAAGTAATTTAAAAAATCATATTTGCTTAAACTGAAGAAAAAATAGTGCATACTTTGCATCCTGTAAAGAGTGTCCAAAATTCCCGAAACCTTCGAAAAAAATGACGAGAACAAACAAAAGCCTTTCACCTCGAAATTCCCTATTGCAAATAAATCTTACGCACAAGTGTGTAACCCTAAATTTATTTCAAACAAACCGCAACAAGTACAGGAACCTCGTCGTCTGCACCCTCCAACCCTTCTAAAAATGAAAACTTGAATTCTAATAATCGAAAATTGGAAAGCCTTAGCATAATTTGACATAATGCAAGAAATAAAAGACATATTCCGAGCGTTTTTCTTATCTCCCTAAAAGTTTCAAAAAGATGAGAAGTATTAAAAATGATTTTAAAATTCTGAACATTTTTTTTGCAAGGTATGGCAGAATCAATCCCTTAAATTTCAAACTAAATATTTTACACAAAAAACTGCTCCAAAATCTTAATTTGAAAAATTTCTCCAACGAAATTTTGTCTAAGTCTGAGGTACAAAGATTAGGAAGGCCTACTAACCAATGAAATATCGCGATTCTCTTCATCTTCTTCCCTACCTTCTCCAAGTAAATTTTTGAACTCCTGACTAAAGAGAGTATTCTGAAAATAGACCTTTAACTTTCTGAAGCTCTGCACTGACAGTCTTGAAACTTTGTCAAGTAAATTTAAAATATTTTGACATAGTTAACTTTTAAATTTTTTAAAATCTAATTATTTTCTTGGTACTGGGGATGAAAGCTCTGTTTAAGGTTTTCTCTAACCTTCGAAGAGGATTTCTTTAAATAATTGAAAAAATAACTTTTTATATGCATTATACTATGAGATATGGCTAAAAACTTAAAATTCAATGTAAAATTTGCATAAATTAATAATTGTTTTAATATTTCAGCTGAAAAAAATACATAAAAATAGCAGTAAAATGGTACTTGTGCAAAACACCAAAACTGAAATTTAAATAGAGATATTTCAATTCTGTCAATTTTTATTATGATGAATTGAAATTAATTTAGGATTTGTGCCTCTCTCACATTTATAATCCTGAATATTAAATATTTATAGGAAGTAGTACATACAGAAAAAACTTATAAATTTGTGATAAGTTATGAATTTTATCAACAATAAAGTACAAAGTAATAGCATTATAAGAATGGGAGAGGTTCAAGTCCTGAATTAACTTTCAAAAAGTATTCCATGAAAGTTTCATAACATGATATACATAACGGTTTTCAATACGATGATTTGCGTTGAAGCAAAATATGAAAATCTTAATTTTGAGAAAAAGCTGGAAATACATTTCAACCCAGAAACTTACCTAATTAAATAAACATTTAATACTAAAAGACCCCTGATTTGTAAGGTTCAATATCTGTATTTCTTAAATAAGTTATCTTTTTCCTCCTGATGGCCTTTAATTCTTTCTTACGCTTACATTTAACAGTAGTTGTATAACGCCTCAATTTCCTGATTCGATTGTAATCCAACTTTTTGTATCCCTTTAGAGTGAAATAGCCCGGATTTTCAATGTTCAGCTTATTTAAGACTTTTAAGCAGCCTTGATGTCATTCGTTAAATTTTATAATCGCATCATATGCACCCAACATCACAGTTTTCAAACAAAAACTTCCTTTAGTACTATTTGTCTTAATACACCATAAAAATATTCATTAGCATTTTGGGTCTTAGGAAATTCATCTTGCATGTCGGAAGGCGATATTACGTAAAATAGCGATAAAATTCCATTTCCGGTAGCAGAATGCTACTTCCAGTTCTAAAATATGACACAGATTATTATTAGAATGCATATAACTCAAGTTCTATGTAAGATAGAAACAGAATTGTAACTGTTCCTGAAAGCTAAGGAATTCGGCCTTAATAATAGACCGTAAATAAAAAAAATCGACTTTTTGACCAAAATTCGCGTTTTATATGTAGGCGGGTACCTTAAAGCAGATTTCTGAATTGAAAAGAGATGAAAGCCCAACAAGGCTAAAAACTAAAAATTACTTCCACAATAATAAAGAAAATTATATGATATTATGAAGCTAAAAAAATATCAGATTTTTAGCTAATTAAATGATATCACAGTGATAGATTGAGTACTTTAACTTCACAAACAAAATGTACTCACAGTTTTTTTGTGATTTCGTACAAAACTAATATCTCCTTTGTTGTTGTTTTTTAATAAAAATGGTATTTGTTTATGTCTTCTTAAGTTATTTGCATATATCCCAAATAAAAATAAAATTTGAAGAGAAAACTTTTATAAAGAGCGTATACATCTTTACATTACATTTGTTTGAGAGGACCAACAAACTACATTAATAATGCGACGATATTAAGGATAACATTTAAAAGTAGATACTCAGGAATCGCTGTTGTTTCTTACGGGCACGAATCATTTAAAAACGTGACTAAAATAGTTTCAATAAAGCATTAAATAGATGTTCAAGCAATAAAGCCGGTAAATGAATTAAATAAAAAGAAATTTTCTTATTGTTTTTATACGACATTTAAAGCTGTCAATATTATTGAAATAAATTTATACATGTGTGCATTAGAATTGATTGTTAATACAATGCTAAGCCTATCTTTTTCCTAGATTTAAAAAAAAAATCCATATTTTTCTTTCTTAACCTCAAAATTCGAACAAACAAATGAATATTTACTAACGAAATTTGATAGTTCCTAAGCAAAAAATCTAATTAAGCATTTTTTTGAAATTTATTAGGATCCTTATATTTTTTTTTGTGTAGTGGTAAAATTCTTTTTTACAAAATTAATTTCATTAGCGTTTTGTATATCTTTTTAATCTAATTTTTGCAGTAAGATGAACCCACAATTTCATTGCAAGTATTCTAAAATAAAGATATTTTTTCTAAATAAAAATTTTACTTTTTTTGAATTTATATCTTTTTCATAAATTGATGTATATACATTTCAAATGAATATATTCTAAGATGTATCGTTTATATAGCAAATAATAGATCTAAAATCCATTACATTCGAATGAACGGTCTTCCAATTGATGTAATTGAAAAATTAATGTCGCAGTAAGATGCAACTCAAGGAATATTGTCACCGGTCCTCACACTTGTGAGTCAAGGTCAAGTGACGAAGACGGCACGGAAAACTGGTACCTCTCTCTACAACCTTCTACACCACTCCACGGGAGGACATGGTATCTCGATAGTTTTAACGTGCATCAGCTCCGCTATACAGTGGGTCTTCAGTGGTATCAGGGTTCGAACTCACGACTCCACAAATTGCCAGCCGGTCTGCGACCTTGATATTTAGATTACATCGGCCACGAGCAATCTTCCAAACCACGTTAGCTACTCGACAGCATCTTAAGGAGAACATGCAAGAGCCATCCGATAGTAAAAGATGAGTATGAATTCCACAAAAGGTAGAAACAACTACATCAAATATTTGTTCTTACTTCAAAATCAGAAGTACTATAAATATAAAAAAAAAAACAATTATTCATTTCGAAAAGAAATGGCGAATATATTGCCAAAACGCTCGTTTCTCCTACAATTAATTGTGAAATAAATCACAAAATTATTCGAAATAAACTCTGATTTTTATTTGCGATGCCTTAACTTTCTTACGTGAGGTTTGAATAAATTGCATATGCCTGCTATTTGAATATATTGAGCGGAAAGGAACGCAGGCAAGGACAGCTTATATTGAAAAATATGTACTATAAATTCTTGTAAAAATATGCAGTGTTTATCCCATGATAAGAAAGGGGGAATATTTTGAATTATATGTTATTTAATAGAAATTCAAGCAGTAAAAGAATGTTTAATTAAGTTCTTGGTATTTAAATTAAGCAAAACTTTAATTTCATTGGAGAAAGTATGTTAATTATAAAACAGTTCATTATTAAAACAATAAATTGATTATTAAACAATAGATTTAATCTCTGAGGAACACAAAAGGCTTTTCTTCTAATACTATACTTAATTTCTTATTTAATTCCTGAAGATATTTCTAACGATTTTGAAGTAAAAACTTTTCTTTTTGTGAACGAATTATATGTAATTAGTACGAAATAAACACAAAATAATGCATTCACTTTTATTTTTTTAGAATCAGGAGACTGCGTAAAAATTGCAATATATATTTAAATTACGTTCGATAACCTTTTCTTTTTATCGCTCATATTTTAATGAGCTTTAATCTTTTACAAATTGAACTCAAATTAAATTAATTAAAAATTAAGATGTCGTATAATTAGGTCAATCAATGAAGTAAATAAAATAAATATATTTGCTTTTAAAAGTAATTCAAAGCTATTAATATTATTTAAAATGTATTAATACTTGAATTAAATTAGCTTGTTAATAAAATGTGAAGCCTTTCTTTTTATAACTTGTTCATATTGGTTTTGTAAATTTTCCTTCTTGTATTCTGTATTTATGCAAATTACTGAATACTTAACTTGCAAGATTTGGGTAAGTATTAGGCAGGCAAAAAATTAACGAATCCTTACCTAATTAATTGGACCTTCATATTTTAATTTTGTGCAGTTTTAGAAAGAGGTTTTTTTTTGAAATTTAAAGGCATTAGTTCTGTAATTAAATGTCGGGGTTCAATTAAATTATAATTGTTTATCAAGTTTCCCTGTATTTTACTTTGAGTTAAAAGTTAATTTTTCCACACACATAAGTATTGTTGCTTTTAATACTGTGTGCTAATATTAGATGTCCTCAATATAAGAAATATTTTTAACCTAAATTGCTTGAAAAAGTTCACAATAGTTAAGTAAAAAGTTTTTAAAAAAAATTATGATTCGTCATATATTTTAACAGAAACAACAAAATAACATTGAAATTTTCGAAAGTTATTACTACTTCTACGTTTTCAAAACAGCGTCTATATAAATAATTTATTGAAATGTCTTTAATTTTTCAATCGTTATCGAGACTAATTGTTTTTATAAGGAAATTTCAAAGCGATATTTCGTCGATCAACAAAATTTAAATAATCGCTTAATTTTTTCTATCACATTATTGAGTAAACCATAGTATATATTTTTTCCTTTAATAAATTCTCTACTGGAAGATTTACACAATTTTCATTCTAAAACTTTTTCATTGCAGGCAAATTAATCGAACTTGCAGAAATCGTTATAACATGTAATGATAGAATGAAATATCACTAAATAATCTTTTGACTTTGATATATAAAACATTTAATGTCTGTAAATACTTGTTCAAAACTTAGTAAATGAGGTAGTAAATAGGAATCAGATAGTTAATTACACTACGGTGTACCAATGAGTTCCGTAATAATTTATCAAAAACAAAAATAATCCTAAGGTAACTGAGACACCAAAATGCTTCAAATTTGGCATTTTTTAATTTTGATTTTAAAAAATAGAGGGCGCTTTTCTGAATGCAAAGATGTATCATTTATAGGAATTGGATAAATAGAACCTTCAAAAAATTGAATTTTAAAATTGTAAACAAACGTGCCACGCCCCCTTTTTTAAAAGGGGGCGTGGCACTATTTTGTGATATGATTTTAAAACGCAATCATTTTCTATTTTTGAAATTAATTTTAATGTTTTAAGATTCACGTTAACATGTTCTGTTAACTGTGACTTTCACTACATTAAAACCTGTGTTTACATTTTACTGTACACTGTTTTGCTTGATAATCTCGTTTGTATTTTGAAAATTTATTTTCGCAACCAGTACATTTACTTGTGTATTTTTTTTTTAATTCTTGATTTTTGTCGTTCGTTTAAACTATGCCTCGCACAAAATCGTTTGGGAAACGTAGATGCTATTTCATACCAAAACAAAAAGCTGAAGAAATTTTGGATGCCAAAACTAATAATGCCTCTACTTCGAAAAAGAAAATTGAAAGTGCTGCAATAACTGTAAGCGATGCTGATTTCGATGATCGCAGTATCGTGAATATTATTATTCAGATGAATATTATTTCTCAATTATTAAAGAATATAGCTAAATGCAAATTCTGTAATCAATTAGATTCACTTGTCATTAGTGAAGATTCTGGATCTCGCAGAGGATTATGTGTGAATTTAGTTTTACAGTGCATTTACTGTGGGCAAGCTACTAGCGCAATGTCATCTGATATGACAAATGGATTTGATGACATTAATATTAGATTGGCCTATGGTATGCGCTGTATAGGAAAAGGTAACAGTGCAGCGAAGACATTTTGTGCAGTTATGAATTTACCACCACCTCCTGCAAAATTTGAACGTTATAATGATATACTCTTACGTAGCCTGATAAAGGTGAGTAGGGAATCAATGAGAAATGCTGTAGAAGATACTGTAAAGAATAATAACAGCAACAGGGATATCACAGCAGCTTTTGATGGTAGTTGACAGAAGCGTGGCCACACATCCTTGAATGGAGTCGTTTCTGCTACATGTACAGAGACTGGAAAAGTCTTGGATTTCGAATGCCTTAGCAAATACTGCTTCAAATGTAAAAATAGAAATAATAAAGACCACACGTGCGAGAAAAATTTTGAAGGTTTCAGTGGGGGAATGGAATCGGACGGTATTTTAAAAATATTTCAACGTTCTGAAAGATTGAATAATGTTAGGTATGTGAATTACCTTGGAGATGGTGATTCTAAAGCCTTCAACACAATATCGAAAGCAAAAGTCTACGGAGATGATGAAGAGGTAAAAAAAATTGGAATGCATTGGACACGTGCAGAAACGAATGGGTGGTAGATTGCGAGCTTTGAGAAGTACTATGAAATTTCGTAAGCTTTCTGATGGCAAAAGTATCACTGGCCGCGGAAGGCTTACAGATAATGAAATTCTTCTTTTACAAAGATATTATGGTTTGTCTATTCGTCGAAACATAAGACGTCCCATATCTGATATGGTAAAAGCTGTATGGTCAGTTTATTTCCATAAACTATCTACGGATGCTAACCCACAGCATGGATTATGCCCGTCTAGTTCAGATACATGGTGTGGGTATAATAAAGCTTTATTGTGGGGAAAGACTTATTTATATAAACATTCACTTCCTGAATCTGTGCTTCTTGCCATAAAGCCTATATTCAAATCTTTAAGTGATAAGAAGTTGTTAGAGAAATGTATTCATGGTAAAACTCAAAACCCTAATGAAAGTTTCAACCATTGTATATGGGAACGTTTACCCAAAACAACCTTTATGAGCATAACAACAATTAAAATAGGTGTAATGGATGCGGTTATATCCTTCAATGATGGTGCTCAAAGTAGGTTGAAGGTATTAGCAGAAATGGGAGTAAAGCCTGGCTATTATATGAGAAAGGCATTACGAAACATTGACAATAAAAGAGTTTGCGAAGCAGAAATAATAATTCAGAAAGCTTCTAAAGAAGCTAGAATTAAAAACAAAATTCGAAAGCAAAAGCAAAATAATTTGGAGCAATCTATTTAGTTAGATTATAGTGCTAGATTATTTTAGAAATTGCAGACAATGTAATTATTCGTGTTTCCTCGAAATCAGTTTTTATGGAAGTACGATAAGATTCAGGTACACTTTTCTTCAAATATATTTATGTTGTATGTATTAATTAATATAAATCTCTCTTGTGGAAGTAATATAAGTTAAAATATTGATAGGTACATGTGAAAAACATTTGTATTTTGTGTGGAAGATTATGTGAATTGTCGATGACATATAATGAAGTAAACATAGTTATTCAAATTGCTTCTAAATAAACTAGAATTTAAAATTCCAAAACAATTAATTGATAAAATGATGTAGAAGTATCCAATTATACATAACAGAATGCTGGATTGCATTAAAAAATAATATATTATAAATTATAGTGAAAAATATCTTTATTTGGGTTTTTCTCAAAATGTGTTTTTTTAGGATTCTGGTACACTTTTCTCAAATTCTACTTTATCTATAAAGCTCAAAATTTGCACATTATGAAATGAATCTATTTTCTACAGGGTGAACTTAATGTTTTTGTAATAAATGCTACCAAATTTTAGATATAGCAAAATATTTGTGTAAAAATTGTAGCAAATTTGAATCATAAATTTTAAAAAAATTTAATTTTACTAAATTTAATTTTTTAAATTTTCAGGAAGTTCAGTATATAGAATGAAATGTTTTTTAGTACTCTACAAATTTTTAAAGCTGTAAATGCAGTAGAATTTATGTAAGATGTACCTAAAGGCAGGTACATAACTTAATATTGTAAACAGGGCTATTGTTTATTATTTGCTCATATATAATTATTTAAGCTTGTAAATATATTTTTCTTTATATACACAGGTACATAAATATATAGATATTCCATTGTAAAAATTTGATTTCAATAGCTTTTAATTTAGAAAAGTTAGGATCCTTTAAACATAGCTTAAAATCAGCTCCTTTTTTCTTGTCGAAGGTGTCTCAGTTGTCAGAGTTGAAATTAATTCCATAAGAATAAAAAACTTGTAAATAGCCAATATAGGCGTTGAATACATGGATGATTTATAATCAGAAGTAAGCTATTCCTCAAAGAAATTTGAAAATACAATTTGCATACAGATAAAGAGTTGTCAGAATAAAACAAAATTTTATATATATAAGTACAACGTTAACCCGTTCACTCCCAGCGTACCACATGCGATACGCTCGCGTTTGCTCTCCTGTGCCCAGCGAATCACATTAGATACGCTCCGAGAATGCCTGCTGCAGACCAACGTATCAATAGAGATACTCTTGTTGAGAACCTTTTATTTGATTTTTTAATGTTACTAAATGGTGTTACAATTCCACGAAATTTATATATAGA
>BMAW01054581.1:0-18858 GCA_019974015.1 Nephila pilipes
CACAAAATTTAACAACTATATAAGAAAGCCTTTCTTTTCTTTTTTTTTCCATTGTAAAAAGTTTGCCTTTTTCGAGATAATTATAGTAAACATATTTTAAAAATAGATTAATTACTTATAAATTTCCCACATTTATTTTTACCATCAATCGTATTATTTTATTATCTCATGAAGAAATAATGAATACCTTTATTGTTTTTTTATCTGGTGGGAATGTAGATCACTTAAATTAAAATTAAATTTTTCGCTTTTGAATTAATTTAATCATATTTTTTTAGTTACTTGAATTTGCCACGGCATTAAAAGTAAGCCCAATAAAGTTTAATGTATAGTTATTTTAGAACAGCTTAACATTTTTATAAAATTTTCATATAGTGAAGAATCGGCTATATTTAAAAATCATAATAAATAGTATATTAATTTAATATCATCTTCAATAAGTAGGGAACCGATTTGGTCTTATAATATTTTTACTTTTAATAAAAGTTTTACTTTTATTTAAGGTAAAATGAGACACGCTGAAAGATAAATATCTTTAAGCATATCTCGTTTTGCGCCAAATATTTTTTTAAAAGTTTTCTGACTGTTTTATCGAAATTTTTAAAATTTAACTCTTTCACCTGAACAAGCTAGTATATTTTAAAAAGGTAGTCTTTTAAAAAGAATTTTAAGTTATGATTGTTACACATCTTTCGAAATTGTTTTAATTCAAGAGAGAAAAAAAAAACTCGTCGAAATCCTTCTGGTATCTTGCAGTTTCTCAAAAGTTTGCAATCACTAGACCCATTGCTCTACAGAACTGTGATATTATAATTACCTTCTTTTATTAAAAACAGGCTTCAAATCATTTGAATAAGACAGTTGATCTATTAACTCAGTTATGTAAAAATGTGTTTGGAAGTAACCCAAAACTTTTTTTTGGAGAATTATAAAAAGGAAATTGTTTTTGGACTTCAAGATAATTGATTTGAACAATTAATTATGGTTAGAAAACTTTTAAGAGTGCTTTAATAATTCTGGCACATTAGTTTTGAAAGAACTAAAAGAAATTTTCCAGGTTTTGAAATTCAATACCCTCAAACCTTTTAGGTAATTTTGTATAATTACATTTTGAACCACAGGTGCTTTTTATTTCATATATATGTCTCTCATTTAAAAATGTACTACAAAGAAAATAATTTAAATTTAGAGACTTGCTGATCTTTTTATTGCAAAGACAAGTAAATATTACGACAATTTTGTTAGAAAATGTTAATTTAATGATATTTTAAGAAAGTATGTTAGAATATAACATGCTGAATAATATCAATACACTTTATGCTGTGCAATTGCATTTGTTTATTATTGCACATCCTCAAGTAAATTTTAAATTTTCTTACTGAATGCCTACCGAAAATACAGTAGATGACCTCAACATATATGTTCATGTGATTAATTATGTTCAGTTTCGTGACTGAAAACTGATGTTCTTGAATTTAAATTATATTATTCTACCATTACTGAGCCTTTTATTCCCACAAAATTATTATCCTCAAAGAGTTACCCTCAATATATAAACTTCTTCAGTAATGTACCCTGCTGGGGGTTTATTTTCATCAAAAAGTTTGTAATTATCCTAATTATAGTGTGAATAAATCTTTAGATTTACCCATATTCTTAAAAATTTGACATGGAACTGTTTCGGGGGAAAAGATTTTGACTAAACATAATAATCCTCTTTTTTTCAACGATGTTGATGTATGTGCTTTAAATCCTTCATATACATGTAGTTTAAGGGACATTAATGTAAATTTGTTCTTAATTCTGGGCATAAATAAATTATGAGTTCCATTAATCAGTTTACTGTGGTGATGACAAACTAGTAGTCTATCACCTGTAAATGTATTATAAATAATTTGCTTTTTTAACAAGTTAAATTTAAATAATAGCAGAATGATGCTATGTGTGTCAACTCATAGCATTATCTAACTATTATTTCTAGTTATCTAGCTTGCTAGCTATTTACTTTATTTTGTAACTAGATTTATTCTGTTCTATTTATTTTAGTTCTTTCAGAAAATCCACGCTCATTTCCCGAAATTATTTATACAAATAAGCACATAATGGAAGTCTTTCTATCTTGTCATATCATATGAACATCTGTATTTTACTATTATAGTACTTAACAGTCGAGAAGGAAATTTATTGTCACTGAAAAGGGCTATCGTCAACCCCGTGATTACGACGTCATACGAAGGATTTAGAATGGATACTATCGAGATTTGTGAATTATTTAATTGCATAGATTTGTGAATTATACCTGTTTACCACAAGTTCTTGAGCTGAGAACCTTGTTATATAAAATAGTTTAAAGTCTAGTGCAAGAACTCTGGAACAGGCTCGTAGCTAAAGTTAGTGGGAGTGCTGTAGCAGAAAATTTTTAGCCTTTGAATTAAAATTGTGTAAAAGGAAACAAACATGTATAAAATGAAAATTTATTTAGAAATTGGATAAAATCCTTAAAGAAAAAAAATGAAACATTATTTAATTATTTTAACTTAAATTTTTGCAGCTTAAGTTGAATTTATTCATTAAAAAAAAAAAAAATCCATTCTTCTTTTAATTTGCGCGAAAAAATAAATAATGCTCTCCATGATCTCTGAATGAGTAAGAAAAATTTTCTCATTTGAAAATACTACAAACACATTTAGTCATTCGGAATTCATAGTGCTTCTTAGAAAAGTGTTTATTCTTTTCAATGTTCAATGAAGCAGGGTTCTGTTTCTGATGTAGTCATGGAAACTGTCAAAAGGACTTTTATCAGTTTATTAAAAATTTCATCTAGCTTATTTTCCAAGATAAATTTCTACAGCTCAATTATTTTGTAATATCCATGAATATTAGACCTACAACAGAATATTTTTAGTTCAATTTCAAACTTTTCTTTTTCATTCATGGGAAATCAGTACCATCAATATTACCTCTTCTGTGAGATGTTTATTCCTAAAACTAGACAACCATTTCTTATTGAACAATTTAACTGCTACTAAATATTTAAAGGAAGAATATCTCTGTTCTATATCTATCAACACATACACAGTAACACACTTCTTTAGTTTCTGCCGTGAATGTCTTTGAAGGATTTTTTATTTTTCAGTTATAAAACAGTATATTTGAAAATTTTTGTTACATAATCATTAACCTTTAGAACTCGGCCGATTCTAAGTCAAAATATCCTTTCCACTCGGCGCTTTTAAGATTGAGGAAAAATTTTCTTTCCCCCACTGGGAAGTTCGAGTTCACCACATGTGGTAAGGTTAGTTTTCTAGTTACATAGGGGAGATAGTAAGGGTTACTGATTTTTAGTCAGTAATCATTGACGAGTAAGAAAGATCCTAATATTTGGCGCCATATCATATCATATCATAAAGATTTTTTCTGAATTTCTGGTTTCCATTTTTAATTGAGTGACTTACAAACTTTCAAATGTATATTTATCATAACTTAGAGTCGTGTATTGCGTAAATTAACATTTTCAAATAAAACAAATAAAATAAAACTAAAGAAAGTGACAGCTATACCATACTACTAAGATATTTTCTAGAATAATTTATTCGGTGCTTGCTTATATATATATATATACAATATATACATATAGGTGTGTAATCGCATGGCTTAGTGTGCAGACTTTATCTGTGGTCTTTTTGTAACTTACCTATTTAACTGCAACATTGAACCCATGTAATTAAAGTAATGCCTCATGTTTTCAAAATTATTGGACGAAATATGAAAAAGAAGGAAAAAGTTAAGAACAATATGTTGAACATTATTATTAAACATTTTATTTTTTTAAATTAACGTCCTTTTAATGCACAGAAATATCAATGTACTCCAAATATTTTGATTTGACATTTTAATAACATCTCATTTTGAAACAATAGGAAGGTTACTGGTGACGGACTTCATAAATTTGAACGACGGTCATGCAATGAGGGCAGCGTCCACTCACCAAACTTCCACACCACACCAACATCAGGACTTAGAACCTAGACAAGCTTAACAGCCGGTTTCAATTGAACAGGATTCGAACTCCCAACTCAATCCCGGCTACGAGTTTTCGACCTCACTCGTCAGCTACTGTGGCCCTTTTGTGATTAAATATTATCAAAAGTGAGATTAAAAAAAAATTTGTAACTTAATTGAACACGTTTCAAAGCTACTGAGTAAATCTTAAGTTCGTCAAATTAAGGCAAAACCTTCAGTTAATTCATGCCTTCCATTGAAAATATTATGAAACACTTTTTTTATATCAAATATTTCTATGAATCCTTAATCTTAAAGAAAAAAAAAAGTATTATTATTTTTTTTTAAATGAAACTTATATCTTAAATTGAAAAGTTCTTGTAACAATGCTTTTGAAATGTCTGTTTTAAAAATGTGAAGTGAATTCTACTTTTTAAAATTTTTGACTCTTAAAAAAAGCTTTTTTTTTTTGTTTATTTTTTCCTTTTCTTTTTGTTAAAAGTGTATCAGTTTTAATCTTTTTTTTATTCTAGTCTTTTGTTTTCTTATTGGTTTATGTGTTAAGAGATTTTTAAATAAATTGTGTGTTTTTCTTCGAAATAGTTCTGGTTAATACAAAGAGCCAAATTGCATGCCTTGCAGATAATAGTTGTTCTTTTTTGTATATTCTTTTTCGCACAATATGTGTACTTTCTTCTTTTCTTTTCGTCAATTGGCAATGAGAAAATTTATCATCATGTGTTTTCCTTTTTTTTTATTACTGAAGGCTTTGCAATTTTATGATTTAATTTTCATATCAGAGATGTTATTAAATTCATTCTAAATTCTTTTAAACTGAGTTTTTAACTTAGTTTGGCACGACTTAAATATCAGACATACAACAATATCGATGAGGCTAAAGAATAATTTTTTGTCAATTTCCTATTTCGTTTACCAAAAGTTTAGGTGGATGCACTGCGGTCTCCTAAATCAACATATCCCATGTGTTTGTGGTAATCTGCCACAATTTTTTGCTTCGAAATGGTTAATTTTTCTTTTTCTCATTCAGCAAAGTCACCATCAGATTTTTTGGGGTGTTTATCAACAAAATTTTCTTCATCTAAATCTTTCCTCAAATTCTCAATCTCTATTTCTGCGAGCAATTTCAAATTCATTTTAAAAATTCGAAGAAAAAACAAGAGAAAAGAAAATTCTATCTATCATAGACAGCGTAAAGTCATCTAATGAAGTAATTTTTTCGAATTTGGTTGTTTCTAAAGGTCGCCAATGATAAGGAATTCGCACACAACTGATAACGTTGGCGAAAAATATCCCCACCCAATTACGGACAATAGAAGCAAAGTTGTAAAAGGGTCTGCTGGAAGAAAAGGGGGAAAGAACTGTCTCTAGATAGCTTGGTACAACAGTTGTACCGGAGTCGAAGCGAGAGACAAAAAAAAAACATATGTACCGCCGATGTTTAAAGGTTAAACGCAACAATTCTCTGAGATTGCATTTAGTAGTAAATTATTTCAACAAGAAGCATAATCTGATGATAACGCTCGAACCAAAACTTCAAATTATCACCATTCATGTATTTTAAAATTCCTGTTGCTTCTGCGACTGTTTGATTTGTATTTGATATCAATTAAATTTCAGTAAAGAAGTTTTTTAAAGGTTGCAAACTTCATGAACTCTATGGTCTATATATTGAAGTTTCTCCTTGTTGAAAATGGACGTGGAATGTTGACTTACATATGCTTCTTGAGAAGGGACACACGTTTTAGTGATCTTGAGAAGAATTTGGAATAGCTAGAATGTTAGAAAAAAATATTCTTGCATTTCGAGAAATACCTGCTATATTTCTCATTATTAATTTAAGTTGATGTCCAAGCAATGTATGTAATGTGCATAAACTGTTTTTATTTTTGTTTGAATTCCTGCTCTTTCGCCTTTCAGGACATTTGCACGATACTATGTTTAAGCTATCAGTCTTCGTCCATTTCCTTGAAGGATTCTATCCAATTATAATAAAATATATTTTGATATGCCATCTGCAATCTGAAATAACGAATCAGTAAAAAATGTTCAAATATTTCTAAATTCAGTACGTACCGTAGAACAAGGATCATTATTTCTTGTGTCATCAGCTATGATAGCTTCAAAGGAAGCTTTTATACATTCTGTCTTTATCTCTTCTCATGGTATATTTGTGACCGGCAATCAAGTTCCTCATTCTAAATGGTCATAGAAACACCTTTTGAAGACTGCACAAGTTTTAGTGATTCTTCAAATCTGAATCTAAGTTAAATGCAAAATTGGCTAATCCTCTAAATACCCGTGGGATTATTGAATCGTCTTTTTTTTTTATCAGGTCCACGTAAGGGAGTCTCAAAGCTTCTACAAAGAAAATGCAGACTTTTATTTTGGACAAAATACATATTTCTTATTTCTTTTTAACCTTTATATTATGCTCATTGATTGAAAGTCTGCATGCTTCACTAAGTTACTCCTTAATACTTACGGTTCCTAAAAGTGAGAGTGAAATTATGTCGTCAAAGGACTTCGTTGACTTCTCATGCTTTTCTATTTTTTTCTTTCATTTTGTTTATATTTCTAAAACCGTCTTTTGTCCGTGTTACATGTCCTCCAAACAGCAAACACAGGAAGCAAAGCAGTGCAATTTTACTACACAGCTGCAAAGTCAACTTTTCTGATGGTACCCTTCGGAATTATAGTTACTAATGTATTTCTTGTTGTAGCTTATGCCTGGCTGTGATTGTAAAATATCAGGTGCTAATCGATCTTTTTACTTAATTGCAACTTTCTCATGGAGAGACAATTATGAAAACTTAAGCTGTTGAAAATCACTTACAGTCACAGGAACTTCTTGGAGATGCAAGATCATGGTTAAAGCTTTCTGTTAATTAAAAGAACCGAAAAAAAGGAATAATATAGAATAACTGCAAGCAGGATAAAATAATCTAATTCTACACGTTATCACATTCAAGAATTAAGGTGCAAGGGTTTCAAGCCCAACACACAAGGAGTGGGGGGAAAAACAACACTACAATCCACTAGCACGCCAGGGTCGGCACAAAGGGAACAACAGTGCTCTCTTTCCCTTACAGACTAGCGCGCACAGTTTACTATACGCGCATGTGCACAACAGTCAAACACCTCGCCATTGGAACTGTGAAGAGCACAGTTGCATTTAAAAAATTTTGTACCTTTTCCATGTATCATTTCCCCCCCCCTTTTTCTTTTTGATTTTGTAGTTAACTGCAAACGGTTACTGACAATAAGCTTAAGTATTATTATATATATATATATATATATATATATATATATATATATATATATATAAAGAATTAAAGAAAAAGAGCCCGCATTTTATTAAATGTTACCAATAATATAAAGGGGATATTGAGATATTGAGGGTGCTGTAGTCCCACAGTGCCTATGCACGAGCCGCCATTGCTCTGGAATAACACCAAATTTTGCAACCCACAAATTCACAACATCTTTTAGTCAATTTCTTGTAAAATATATATTTATAACTTCGCTTTTATTTGATATTAGAGCCAATTCGAAGACTGCATCAATGAATGCCTAAGACTTGTTCGTTTTATTGTTTCGGTGTAACCTTTAAAAATATTTCTGAACACACGCTAACCATAATATGCTCTCGACAGTTTTAAAAAATGGCATCTTGAACGATATTAAATAACGATACGCATAAGTTACTTTATTTAATCAATTTCATACATAATTTTTCTGATACAAAAAGGAATACCAAGATGAATCTTAAAATATTTTGAAGAAAATGTCACATTGAAACTAAACAAGTTTTCTTGTTTCCATCTAACAAGAAATAGCTTAAAATAATTTTGTAGCATTGCATTTATATGACCTAAAACAACATTACCAGAAATAAACTTATTAAATTTTTTGATTAAAAAAAGTTTTGTCACAGTAATATAAACGAATTTTTTTATTTTAGTTCTATTGCAAAGTAATTTTATTTAATACACACACACACACACACACACACACACACACATATATATATATATATATATATATATATATATATATATATATATATATATATATACTGATAATTCAAATTAAGAGGAATTTTCCGCTTTGGTCAGATTATCTGGAGCTACTGGACAGATTATATTAATTTGGTATGTACATAAAAGGTTGATATAATACAAAAAAAAAAAAAAAAACATTGAACGTTATAATACACACGCATGATCATGTGTAACACTCATCGGAGTCTCAAGGTATGAAGCAGAAGTTACAGAATGGAACAAAAAAAGATAAATGGGGGGGTATGGTCCCTTCTTACGGATATATAGGCATAGCAACGAGATTTTATGCTGGAAATAAGGGAGTTTATGAGTTTCTGTGGCAATTAGTCCTACTCGTTCAGCAACGCGGTTTTCAGGTCTTGGGTGGTTCTCGGGCTTGTGAATTGCTATTACCCTTTCCAGAGCATCCCAGGCATGCTCTATAGGATTGAAGTCTGGAGATGTGGTTGGCCAATATACATCTGGCGTATATCCTCACTTTCCAGAAATTCGTCGATCAACTGAGCTCTATGTGACCTCACTTTGTCATCAATTAAAAGAAAATCAGGACCAACTGGACCACTGAAAGGGCGTATATAGGACTCCAAAACCTCTTCCCTATGTCTCTCAAGAATTTCAGTGCTTCTTTCAAAGACATGGAGGTGTATACAGCCATCCAAAAGGATGCCTGCCCAGACCATCAAGCTTCCGCTGCTGTAATGATCGATTTCTCGGACATTGGAGGGCAGGAAGCGGGCCCCTGGCTCTTTCTATATGAAAGTACGGTGAAAATCACTGGTTAGACTGAACCGGGACTCAACAGTGAAGAGAACGGTCACCCATTGATTCATTCTCCACTCTGTATGATCTCTTCATCATTTTAAGTGGTCTCTCTTGTTCGCAGAACTGAGCGGGACACAAACAACAGACCTGCTTGCAAACAGCCCTTTTTTCATAAAGTCTTCTGAAAACCGTCACCCTTGAAATTCAGGTTATTGTGGCAGCATACAACTCATGAAAGACCTGAGAAGCTGGAGCATCCCTGTTACGCCTCTCTGTAATGGACAAATGGTGATCTCTGGCCGTTAAGGCTCTTGGACGACCTTGCCCAAACTTACTCTTGACGGATCCGGCATCAAATTGTTTCTATCAATTTTCAGAACAGTTTAGTTTTGAATTACGATTCAGTGAAGGAGCTTGTTTCCAGTATGGATACAACGCGATTCATGACAGTAATTAATACCCCAGGAAAATAGCAAGAGATAAGAAGAAAAGAAAAGGTTTAAGAGCAGGTCACCACAGCAAAGAAAATCAGAGCAGAAAACGAAAAACGAGAGAAACGAGCAGAATTTTTTTTAATGAAAAGGAAAAAAGCAAAGAAAACGAAAAATTTACAAAGAGTTCCAATGCGCGTTGGCTCTCCGTCAAGAAGATCCCATTATTTATATCGGGAAGTGGAAGAACGAGAGAGAGCTCCAAAATAGTGCTTTGTCAATTTGCTCTAAAAAAGAGGGCGCCGCATGAGAAGTTATGATTACCACTAGTGGTCTCATCTATCGAGTCTATGGCCTAATTTTACAATTTTATTTAAAATGCAACTGAGAACAATATATATATTGTAACAAATTTGTAAATATTACTAGTATTTGTCTTTAAGTATCTCAGACAGATGGGAAATACTCAGAGTTTGGGCAAAAATCACTCATTCAATGTTAAAAAAAACGGCATTTCTAGGGACTTGGCGACCTTTTGGCGAGATTCTTGGCAAGATTTGGTGAGAAATAGATGTTCCTGGAAAGTTTCATCATCGAAGCTCTAGGACCAATATTAAGCGAGATAGCCTAGAACCTTCTGAAGCCTTGGCAAAACACTTAGATTTTTAAGCCAAGCCAGGAATAAATACCACCGACCGAGATAGAAGCAATAGTAGTGAAGAGGAGGAGCAGTAGTTTTGACGGCCATTTTTTTATTGCTAGTCTAGTGCATAGCAGCTTTTATCTGTCTGAGATAATAGAGACTTCTGTGTTTGGAATCTGTTTCCTTTGAAATTAGCTAAATTGTAGCTAAGTAATTGTGATGTCTACAGCTGGAATTACCTGCGTCCTGTAGAAATTGCTACGAATAAAAGTCTTGAGATTTTTAAGAGTTTGTTTCATCGACTCTCAATCAACACGAACCCCGAAGCGCAATAAAACTAGTGTCAGAAATAGGGTTGAAGAGTTGATGCAGCGTATCACTAGAAAGATAGATATGGATATGATGAAAAGTCATCTCGAAAGGTTGGCTGAACAGATGACAGAGATGAAAACCGAGATGAAAGCTGTACAGCAAGAGCTTAAGAAGGACATTGTAAAGATTAAAGAAGAATTCTCCAATATCATTCAGGAGAAGATGAATGCAATGGAAAATAAGGTACCTTCAGTTCAAACTAAAGTTTTGAAAATAGAAGAAAGTCTTGAAAATAAGGTTCGTGAAAACATTGAAGAAGCATTAGAGAATGTGAATAAGGAGATTGAAGGCCTGAAGGAGCAAATGTCAAATGGACATGAGGAACCCAAAGGGACTTTTATAACTTCCCTAGCTACGAGTAAACTCTTAACATTCGATGGAAAAACATCCTGGGAGGTATACAAAACACAGTTTACGATGGTAGCGGAAGCTAATGGATGGAATCCTCGAGCCAAAGCTTTTCACTTCTTTAAGAGGTGTAGTTTCTTTAATAGGAGACGCGGATTACATCTTCGAGATACTTCCGGAAGAGCAAAGGCATGATTTTCAAGCCCTATCGGCTGCGCTTGAGGTGCGGTTTGAAGGGAAGTGCACTAAAGAATATAGCCGACTGCAGTTAAAGTCCCGCTATCAAAAAGCGGGTGAAAGTCTGCAAGAATTGGCTGCCGATATTCAGCGACTTTCCCATCTAGCATTTTCGGACTGCCCAGTTGATATACGTCAAGATCTGGCTCTCCAGCACTTCATCGATAGTGTGCGGGATCCGGAGATACAAAAAGCTCTTAGACTCGCAGATGTTTAACTTATGTTAAGATGTTTAGATGCTTTAACAAAAACGAAAAAACGTGGTATTGAAAATAAAGAATAAAACATTTATGGAAATAAATATATTACAAAAGACAGCTTAATCAAAAAATGTGAAGAGTTGCATACAAGGGAAAAAAAAGGAGGAGTGAGTGATTCTCAACTCGGTCTAAGAACCAATGGTTAAAAACCTTCCCCATCTCTGCATATTTCAACTCAGGAACATAATACAAAACATACTATATCTTGGTCACTTCCCGGATGCCAGGAAGGCCACCTCAGTTATCCCGATACTCAAACCAGGAAAAGATCCCACCAAGCCAGAAAATTACAGACCAATATTATTATTACCTATTCTCAGCAAAATAGCTGAGAAAATCATACACAATAGACTTATACATCATCTAAACAGCAACGACATAATAATCCATGAACAACATGGCTTCATTCTAAACTTGTACACATCGCACCAACTCCTCCGAGTGGTGGAATACATCAAAACAGGTTTCTATAAAAGACAAAATATCCAGAAAGCCTTTGACCGAGTCTGGCATACAGGATTGACCTGTAAACTTATTAAATTTAACCCTCCCCTACCTAATAAAAATTTTAAACTCATATTTAAAAAATAGAAATTTTTCAGTCACTTTGAATGGAATACATTCAAATTTAAGATTTATTGAAGTTGGAGTCCCTAAAGGAGGAATTTTGTCTCCGACCCTCTTCAATTACGACGTGAACGACATTCCAATACACAACCACACTATTCTCTGCATGTACGCAAATGATAATGAAATACTAGCATGGCACTACAACCCAACAACTATTGGCCACACACTTAACACGCACCTAAAGGAACTAGAAGAATGGTACTCTACTTGGAAAATAGCACTAAGCGTTTCCAAGACAGAGGCCGTCTTTTTTTGCAGAAATTATAGAAAAATAGAACCAGACATTTATTTAGAAAATAAGAAAATCCCCTGGTCCTGGTCCCCAAACTATCTTGGAGTAACGTTGGATAAGAAATTGTTTTTTGCCCCCCCCCCCCGTAACACTACTTAAAAAGCAGTATAAAGCTGCAGTTAATATTTTATATCCCCTTATCTCGTGCCAATCTACATTAAGTAGACGTAACAAACTATTTATCTACACCCTGATAATAAGACCAATCCTGACCTATGCATGTCTAGTCTAGTCCACTGTGCAAATACAACTTTAGATATACTCGAAAAATCCCAAAATGTAACCATAAGAATGATAATTAAAGCAAATTGGTATATGAGAAATATTGATATAAGAAATTCCAAAAAATACCCATCACTCAAAACTTATATCAAAAAATTTTCCAAAAATTTCTTCCATAAAATTGACAACTCCACAAATAAAACTATCCAAGCAATAGAAAAATATACCCCATATGAAATAACCAACTACTACATAGACCCAGAGAAATTTTAATAGATTAACCTTTAAATTCTATTTTATTTTACCCTTTCACAACTCCCAAAAACACATCTGCCCATCCTCAAATAACCAACCTCTTCAATGACCAATCAGAAAGCACCCTCTTACACTCAAGAGAAATTATTTAAACAACTCATAAAAACACCAGACTGGATGAGCATGCAGGATTAAAATATCTACTGCCGCCAATTTATTAATATTTTTAAAATTATCATAAAGTAGCTTTATAAATGCAACTCGACTATAATAAATAACTAAATTTGACTAAGTACTCAAAACAACTTTTCTAATAGTAAAAACTTCACTTTAAAGCATTTCTTTAAAAATTGTATACTATTGATCACTTAAATATAATACTTTTCATGTTTTAAATTTTATCACTTGGGCAAGTGAAAAACCATAGTTCAGCTGCAACCTAATAAAATAGTAAATTCTGGGGATTGAAGTCCGTGACGGCTATGCACCCCAATAACAAGTTCTCCGCATTCGTCTAAGAACATGGGGAGAGGGAAATAACCCTCCTGTAAGAAGACGGTGAGGGGAGGGGGTGAATTGGATTGACAGGTGCTACGCCCCTTCTATTTTACTCGAAATGATCCTGCTGTTATTACTAACGTCCGTCGCGAGTATGGTAAACTTTGTCCTTCTATCCTTAAAAGATGAGCTAAGTTAAAAGTAACATATACTCCTTTTAAATAGTTCCCCCTTGTAAATTTTCCCTTTATTCTTCCATAATAAAAGTATTAATTCTACCTGAAGTCTCATTCTTGGATTAAGTAAGTAAATAGAAATTATCACGGAACTAGTAAAAACCACCCTAGATACCAACCCCTTACGAATTAAGCGTAAACTTTTCAGTGGATATCCCTCTTTGACCCTCACAGAAGAAAATTTGGAAGTCCGGCTGCGATCGACACGGTTAAGCCTTCTTTCGATGACAAGCTTAATTATCACTATGGATTACTAATACATCACTGGTCATCGCCTCTTGTTCCTATGAAGTCTATACAAAGCCTGACGTGTCTATCTTCTAGTCATGAGTGTTTCCTCTCATCGGGACGTCGATCCCCGAGAGAGATAAAAATTTTAAAAAGAAAAAATTATTTCTACAAGGGCTTCAATACAGGATCCAAGGCACTGCAAAAAATAAAACCTTTTCCAACATTATTTTATGTACTTTAAAATTTTCAAATTTGATATATCTTTGATTTAAGTGCTGTAATTTCGTAGTTTTTAAAATATAAATTGATATCTTTTATCAAAAAATAATTGAGACTGATATTACACACACACATACACACACACACATATATATACCAAGTATGTAAGTATGAAACCGGAATTTGCCCTTAGGTAGCGCTAGATGTCGATGCAGTTACCGACACATTACATCAGTGGTGTCTTGTTATTGTATTGATATCCGACAAAGTTTTCCATCTCACAATAACACGAGTTTCATTCAGTAGCATTAGTTTATTAGAGATAAACATGTCGAGTTTTGTGCCAACAAATTACGATTTGCGGACAGCACTACTTTTCTGTTTTCATCTGAAGAAAACCGCAGCCGAATCGCATCGAATCCTTCTGGAGGCATTTGGTGAGCATGCTCTCGGTAAAACACAGTGTTTCGAGTGGTTCAAACGGTTCAAAAGTGGCGATTTTGACGTGAGGAACGAAGAACGTGGAAGACCACCGAAAAAGTTTGAAGACGCTGACCTGCAAGCCTTGTTGGACGAAGACGAAGCTCAAACACAACAACAACTAGCGGATCAGTTAAAGGTGACCCGAGAAGCCATCTCCCTTCGGTTGAAAGCCATGGGTTGGAGCCACGTGTTTTTTCTGTACAAAAATTCCGGTTTCATACTTACACACCTAGTGAATCTTTCACTACACAATATTAAAGTTCCATAGGTCATTTGCACAATAAGTACTCATTTAGTGGACTGTATTAAATATATCTCTTTAATAATTCACAAAAGACACCTGCACGTGGTGCCTTCACAGATAGCTCGTCTTACACTTCACTCGTATACACGATGAGCGCTTCCCGCTCTTCTTCCAGTTACAGTTAGAATCACAGTTACCAAACTCCTCATTTAAAGGTGGCGCGGTGATAGCGCATACAAGCGTTAACATACCGGCCCCCATTGACATGTTTAAACATTCAATCATTGTATATAAAACACTATTTCACAAATTACACAAAATTTGAAGATACATATTCAATAATTATCAGCTAACAAGCAAAAAGAACACTATTAAATTGCATGAAACTCTCAGTTTAACACAGCACACAATTAATGAATATGGCAATACTTTCAAAAAAATACACTAATAATATTTACAATTATCAATAAGAAAAATACATATGTTTACATATATTATTCAGACACAGGTTATACACAAATTTTTGATACAGATCTCTTTAATACACCAAATTGAGTTTTTATTTGAACTACACGAATTTTTTTATCATCTCCAAAGAATACATCAATAATTCTGCCTAGTAGCCATTTATGTGCTGGCATATTATCTTCAACTAGTAATACTAAATCACCAATTTGAACATTATTTTTTTCAAATCTCCACTTATTTCGCTGCTGAAGCTGACTTAAATAATTACGATGCCACTTTTTCCAGATTAATTGTACTAATTTTGTTAATCTTTGCCAATTTTTAAGTCTGTTATCATTTGTATTTGATAAATCTGGTTCAGGAATAGCAGTTATAGTTCTCCTAGCAGAAAATGCGCGGGGGTTAAAACTTCAAGATCATCTTCATTAGCAGACAAAGGACAGAGGGGTCTCGAATTTAGAATTCCTTCAATCTGCGTAACTACAGTTAAAAATTCTTCATAATTTAAATTAGCACCACTAACAACTCGTTTAAAATGATATTTAAAGGTTTTTACTGCGGCTTCCCAAAGTCCGCCAAAATTTGGGGATCTAGGTGGGATGAATTTCCACTCAATACCTTCACTAGCTAAAAAAGCAGCCAACTCTTTATCTGGATCCTGAACCATTTTATGAAGTCTCATAATTTCCTTATTCGCACCTTGAAAATTTTTGGCATTATCAGAATATAATTTAGCACTTTTGCCGCGGCGGGCAATAAATCTCTTTAATGTGGCTATAAAAGCCCCTGAACTAAGGTCTGATACCATTTCTAAATGTACAGCTTTGGAAACAAAACACACAAAAATACAAACATAAATCTTATGTAAAATACCCTTACGTTGATTTCTATACTTTATGAAAAATGGACCACAAAAGTCCACACCTGCACAATTAAATGGAAAATTTGGTCTTACTCGGTCTCTAGGCAGGTCACCCATAATTTGAGATGAAATAACTGGATTAGCTTTAAAACAAATTATACATTTATGAACAATTTTTCTACAGGTAGATCTACCACTTAAAGGCCAAAACTTTTCTCTCACATAACTAAGTAATGCTGATGCACCTACATGAAAATATTTAACATGAATATAATCAATAATTAATAAAGTCATTTTGTGATTTTTAGGCATAATAGCAGGATGTTTCTTAGAAAAATTATAACCTGAGTTACCCAAGCGTCCTCCAACTCTTATGACTCCATCAGCATCTAAGAATGGATTTAGGGATTTTAACTTACTCTTTGGAAGAACACTCCTTTGTTGCTTGAGAAACTTAATCTCAGCTGAAAATTCCTCCTTTTGAACCATTTTAATTAAAACACTTTCTGTATGATTCAGTTCATTTACTTCAAGTGGCCCAGATACTCTATACAAAGGATACATCTATATTATTTATGAATCTGAAAACATAACTAAAAATACGAAGAACAGTTATATAATTATTACTCAAATTAAGAATACTATGAATAAAATTATTAACAGTCACATTAAAAGCAGATAATTTTTCTTTAAACTCGTCACACTGACAGTTTTTAAGTTCTGCTTTCAATTCCTCACATTCTTTAGACACAGAGATTGTTTGCTTAGGATAAACACTGTTATGTAGAAACGTGGGACCACTGAACCACATTCTGTTGTTGATCAATTTATCAGGGTCCACTCCCCGTGAAAGGATATCTGCTGGGTTCTGTTCAGATGACACATGACCCCACTGGTTTATGGATGTGTTCTCTTGAATGATGGCAACTCTGTTCTGCACAAATGTTTTAAGATCCATTGGATCCTTTTGGATCCATGAAAGCACTATCATGGAATCACTCCATAAGAATACTGTTGTTTCCAGTTTCATTGCAGCAAGGACTCTTTTCACTAACTTTGATAGTAAGACTGCAGCACACAATTCCAGCCTTGGGATTGTAAGGCTTTTCACCGGCGATACTCTAGATTTGCTGGTCACCAGTCTAACCATAGTTTCACCAGTAGAGCTGTAAGACTTGCAGTAAATCACTGCTCCATAGCAACGTTCTGAAGCATCAGAGAAACCATGGATTTCTATCTGGGTAGCTTTTTCAATCACAATTCGTCTCTCAATATCAATGTTATTGATGTTTTCTAACATAACCAAAAAGTTATGCCATTCTTGATACTCTGCAGTTGGAAGTGTGTCAGTCCAATCAATTTTTAAGCGCCATAGTTTCTGCATGAATATTTTAGCCTTAGATACAATTGGACCAAGCAGTCCCAAAGGATCAAATAATCTTGCAATAGTAGACAGCACACTCCTTTTTGTGTATGAAGTCACAAGCTCCACTTTGACTCGAAAAGAAAAACAGTCTTCCACTGGTTTCCAGGACACTCCTAAGGTTTTAGTTTCACTTGGATTTGAGAAATTATAATTTCCATCGACACTTGGTGATAGTTCTGGATGGTTTGTGCACCATTTATGAAGTTGCATTCCAGCTTTTTGCATAATAACTATAAGTTGTTTTTGCAACTCTTGAGCCTCCTCTAAGGTTTGAGTTCCACATAGTACATCATCCATGTAAAAATTGTCACGCAACACAGGTGATGCAATGGGAAAATTATTCTCTTCATCAATGGATAATTGTTTCTAAGTCCTCATTGCCAGATAAGGAGCACTCACAGTTCCATAAGTAACTGTAATTAACTCATAAGTTTTAAGTGACTCATTGGGCGTATCACTCCACAAAATTCTTTGAAGTTTGTGTTGACTGGGTTCTATGAGTATCATTCGATACATCATCTTCACGTCAGCTGTCAAAGCATACACATGCTTTCTAAACCCTATCATTATTGAAAATAAGTCATCTTGGATGACTCCACCATTGTACTGTAACGAGTTCAACGAATTACCATTAGTGGTCAGTGTGGAACAGTTAAATACAACGCGCAATTTTGTACTTGTATTCTCGGGTGTTAACACTCCATGATGTGTGGCATAGTACACTACATCGGGTTCTTTTTCTTCCACCACTTCTCTCATGTAGCCAAGTTTCAAGTATTCACTCATGAAGCTTTTGTATAACGTTAAATATTCAGTGTCTCTGGATAAACGAGCCCACAGCGATTTGAGTCTTCTGAGAGCAGTGTCCTTTGAATTTCCTAAACACGAAGGATCCTCTTTAAGGGGCATTGTGACAATATACTTCCCTTCCTCATTTCTCCGATGTGTACGAACAAAATGTTCCTCACAAATCGCGTGTTCATTACTTTTATATATTTCTGATTCGACACTTTCTATCTCCCAAAATTTCCTTAACGTTATATTTAAATCATCTTCTTGGATTAATCCGCAATGAACCTTAGTGTCACTAACTTGATCTACACTACCGCTAGCCACATAACCAAACACTGTATTTTGTAAGAGCAAACGTGAATTTTGCGTATATATTTGTCCAGGCCTCAATAGTTCATAAAAAATTTCTGCTCCTAATAAAATATCTATTTTTCCTGGGACATTAAAATTATAATCATCTAACGGAATTGAATCTGAAATTTCAACATTAACATCAAGTATTGTTTGGGGAATTAAATCAGTAATTTTCCGAACTATTAACATTTTTAATTCTTTGTGAAAACTTTTGTTTTTATTCGCTATATTCGTTCTAACGCATCCACTCACATTCATTGAAGAATCATTTAAACACGAGATGAAAGTATTTATTTTTTCTTTTTTAAGTTGCAAACGATTAGCACACTCTGAACTTATTAAACATGTTTGACTTCCAACATCTAACAGACACCTGGCTTCTTCCCAATCATCATTTTTATTTTTAATCAAAACTCTAACAGTACTCAATAAAACATTTTTTGTTTTGCTCTTTGCGAAACTGCTAGCTACAATATTTTCATTGAGTTCGCAGGAAGGGGGGGGGGGAA
>BMAW01054585.1:0-13813 GCA_019974015.1 Nephila pilipes
ATTTTCTCTTTTAATCAAGATACATAATTTTCTCTTTTAATCAAGATGTATAACAGTTATATAATGATTTATAATTTAAACAGGGGTAATTTTGTACCTTGAATTATAATTTCTTAAAATTTGGGTTAAGTCCTAGTTTACCAGGTCCACTTGACCTGGTAAACTAGGTCAATCAAGATACAAAATCAAGATACAATCAAGATACGACGCTTCTAGAAGTAAAAAGATGGCGTCATCTGAGGAAAACTAATTTTGAAATAAGCCGACATTTTCACCGGAAGAAAGGGAATGAAGAAATTATAGTACCTGGAACACAAATTTTAAAACAAGATGGCGTTTTCACTGAAAGGATATTCAAGCATCAAGTTTTATTTTAAATAATTATCTAATGAGATTAATAATTAATAATGAGAGGAACGGTGTATGAGATATGAAAAGGACACTCGGGAGCATTTCAATCTAACAAAAGGTATTTAGCATGAAAAGTGTATGTCCAATTCGAATATCTGATCCTATTCACTCCACTTCTATATTTGTTGCAATGCTAAGATCATAAGTCACGGTTTATTCATTGGCGAGTTTCTCAAATCAAATAACGTCATCAAGTAGCGCAAAAGGTTCGTTGTTTTGAAAAGTTGTTAGTTGTAAGGCAAGAACATGTACACGCTGCTCAGCAAGTTTGATATCCAAAATATTCATAGATAACCCTTAGCTATGTGTACGTGATTGAATTCGAAATAGAAACACCAGAGAGTACGAAGGTTAAATTATCGAGTCAAAGAACTTTTAATGTTAGCATTGGTTTATAGAAGGAGTGTGAAGGTTCTGTAATCACAGTTGATTACTTTAGGATAAAATTAATAATCTGTTTGTTATTAAAAAATAAAGGCGAACAGATCTAGAAAAGGTTTCTGAGACCACATTAACACATGTCATTCGACATCTTTCCAGAATTAATTCTTATTTTTTAGTGATAAGCATTTTTTATTGAAATTTATGGTAATTGAAATAATTTAAAAAAGTTTTTCGGAAATTGCGGATTTATATGAAGATTTGGATGAGATGCAAGTTGCTGTTCTATATGGCAAATTGTGAAGTATATTGAAAAAATTGTAGACTTATGTTTTTGCTTATGCTGATCGATACATTGTTTTTTAGAATCGTATGTGGAAAAGAAAATGAATAAAAATAGGCATTGTGAAATTCTCGATTAGTATCATAAAAACTAACATTTAAATTAGAAAGAAAAAATATTAGAGGACTATATCTGTGTGGGTCGCAGAAAAGCTTACATCAGGCGTCGGCAATCTATGGCACGCATCCCAGATTTGGCACTCGGTACAATTTTCAGTAGCACTTCTACACCAGTCTTGAAAGTTATGAGAAAAAGATAAATCGTCTCTCCTCTCTGCGCAGTTTCTCTTAACGCCTCACGCATTTTCTCGCCTTTCGTCCGGTCAGTCACACCATACACGAGAAACGAGTATGATTTCTTTGGAAAGTATAGAAATTAATTTGATGCATGTCAGGCGCTATATGTTAACTACTTTGAACTTCACGACACATTCTTAGTTTTATTGTAGGAACATGTATTTTATTAGTTTAATTATTGTGACAATTCATACCTAAATATTTAATCAAAATGCCACCAAAAGCAAAGTTTGATGTTCGCGGTTTTCAAGATTCCTGACGAATGAATTTGGATTCGAACAACAAAAAGATATGCCGCAAAAGCGTCGTATATCGCATGTCAAGTGTACAAAGACATTTTCGAGCTAAATACCAATCCACATTTAAGACTTCTGATGAGAAATATGAATTAATAAAAACAGATGTTGCTGGTTATATGAAACAAGTTACATTTTTTTGTGTCAAACAATTGGAACCGAAAATACAGCGACTGAATGAAGTTTCATAATTGATCATTTTGTAGATGCTAAAGTCAAATTTTTCGGAGATAGAGAAAAAAGAATGACACATTTTTAAAAAGCGTTTAAATATTATTCAGTGATTTTTCAAATATACAAACAATAATATCTTGAATTAAAAAAAATACCGGCTTCTGCTCGAACTCTTAAAAGACGAATAAATCAAATGGCTGAAAATGTAACCACAAAATAGAATTACGGATTACAAAAAACATTCATTTATTGTTGCTCTTGATGAAATTACCCATAGGAATGATGTTGCACGTCTTACAATAATTATACAATACTATGATAAAAATCGAGTTATGAAGAATTATGCAGTTTGATTGGGACAACTTAAGGACGGGATATTCATTGGTCATTTATTAATTATTTTAAAATTTAAATAAAAAAACGTTAGTATAAATAAAATATTTTGTGCAACTACTGATGGCCCTCCTGCACTGGTTGGCAAGGAGAGAGGATCAGTTAAACTTCTTGGAATTCATATTGGATATGAGGCATTCAACTTCCATTGCATAATACAGCAGGAAAGTAGAATTGCCAAATAGGGAATTTCATGATGTCTCGTTCTTTATTGGTATATAGGCAATTTAAACTTCTTTTTAGAAGAAATAGAAAGTGAATATATGGATCTCCTGTCATGCAGCCATGTCTATCGGCTTAGTCGATGCAATATTTTGAATAAATTTGAGTAATGCCTGTTACACATTAAATTTTTTCTAAATAGTAAGGAACAACATTTCGCCGAATTTAATGATAAAGAATGGTTATGGAAATTGATATAACTGAGCATCTTAATGAAATTAACATCTTCGATTGCAAGAAAAAGGGACAAACAGTGCTTTAACTCTTTGAATATTGGAAAGGCTTTGCTACAAAACTAAAAATATTTTCCCATGATATTAATACGAATAACTGCAAATATTTCCCAAATGTTGCAGCGCTTTCAAATATATCTACTATACACAAAGGTGAAATTCAAACCTACGATGAAGTACTTAAGGAGAATTTTCCAAAGGATGCAAGGACTTTGAAGCATATGTGCATATGTTTTCCTTCTGAATAAAACCAGATGTGGGTGGTTGAAAATTTTAAATGGAACTTATTGAACTAACATCTTCAGAATTATGGAAAATCTAATTAATGGAATTAAGGACAAATCTGGAAGAAAACTCTAACGATAAATCAACAGCTGTTTTAAATTTCTGGATGTCATTGTCAGGTAGATTTAATTGTTTGAAGAAAAATTGCATGTGCTTTGCATTACGCTTTTGGTTCTACATATCTATGTGAATAAATCGTTTCTAACATGAAAAATATTTTGACACCACAAAGAAGTTGTTTAGAATCATATGCTGAATTGAAGGTCAGGAATTAATTGAATTGATATTGAGATATTAAGTAAAACGTTGCAGGGACAAAGTTCGCATTAAAAAAATTATTTTTTTCTTTCACTATAATGAAGGATTTCTTATGTTTATGTTGTTTTATATTTTAGTAAATATGTTTAGAATACATAATATATGTACAATTTTAATTTTTTATTTATATTGAAGGAATAGTTATATTTTATGCAAATAATTAACTTTAAACGATGCATAATAATATTAAATAAAATTCTAAATCTACATTTATTTTTTCGATTCCCTGACTCTGCATACAGTGCAGCGGTAATTGAATTGTTTCAATTTCTTACTGTGTAGCATCTTGAATTATATTGATAAATTGGTTGGTTCACCACAGCTACAAGGTGGCGGACCTCAACTCTAATATTTAATATTGTTACGTGGAAAGTTTGAATTTTGTTTTCTTCCCTGCACAATATTAATTCTGCAAGAATGGAGAGATGGTCATCAGTTAAGGAGCGAATATGTCAATCAATAATACTGAACAGGTAGGGGTGACCATGACAACCAATTTGATGGTCCAATATGTCACTAATTTAATAAATTGAATGACAAAACTAGGAGCTCCTAGACCAAATGTAGCAATCTCTGGAATATTGTTTTAAGGTTTATATATATATATATATATCTTTTCATTAAATTTACTATCAAAATAGAACATAAAAATGGTTCTGAAACATTTAATCACCATTTAGTAACATATTATATATCTTTTGGTATACATAATGCATGTAATTTTATTATTATGAGTAAATAAGGGCAATAGGATTCTTTATCATTCAACATTTTTATAATTAAATGTAACATCATAAATGTTCTGTGACATTTTAAATTTTTAAAAACAAACGATTGTGATACTTTTTTTAAGATATTATGTGTCCAACTTATAAAGGCAGACGATTTAATTTAATGTGATACTTTTTTTAAGATTTATCTGTTCGACTTTTAAAGGCAGACGATTTATTCTAATTTGATACTTTATTTAAGACATTACCTATTCTACTTTTAAAAGCAGACGATTTAAACTTAAAGTGATACCTTTTTCAATATCCTTTATTAAGATATTTTTTTTGGCAACACCAGATCATAGTTTTGATTTTAGATAATTTACTGGCAACGGATATGAAATTTAGTATTGAGTTTGGTTCCAAGAGGTAAAGACGAACGTTGAAAATGTGGTGCTTGTGTAAAATTGTGTCTTGAATTTATGTTTGAAAAGATGTGCGGAAATAAATGTGATGTCCTGAAAACAAGTCATTTTTATTAATAGTCTTCAATACAGTACAGTGCTTTAGTTGTATTGATATACAAATAAATGCTACCTCATATTAAAAAATGATATGTAGTCATTATTAGAATCTTAACAATTAAAAATAATGGTGTTCCGTATTTCCTCTTTCAACATTTAAAAGAATGTAATTGACATTTGTTATATACAACAATAGCTTAAATAATGCAACAGCGCAACAAAGACGAAACAAAACAATGAACCCCATAAAAGATTAATCATTTTAAAGTTTTTAATTGCTAATTAAACTGCGTTTTGAATATTGTGCGAATTTATTGCTTTTTTTAGATCTTTGATAATTTCATAGTCATTGATACAGCTATGGATATTGTTTTCCTTTCGGAGATCGTGATATACGTGATCTCTTGCTTCGTAGTGGGTTTTTTGCGAGGTTTTATGCCATCTTTCATCGAGATATTTGTATGTGTTTCCCTGAACGAAATGATTAAACTCTTCTTCAAATGGTATTATGGCAATGGGGCTCAAACGCAAATTACGCTCATTCCACAGCAATGTTATAACATGATTGAAGAAGAAAATGAGAAAAATGAAATACCGATGGTATATTCTCTCATGATTTTTAAGATATGTGAAGGACTTGATATTAAAGTCCAATTAGCTCCAGTAGAAATAAGAGATACTTGGACTAAAAAAATTAAGAAATCGAGCAAATGTATTCCGCTTGTGCGATCAAAAATGATTTTTAAGATTTGTAATGCCCTGAACCTTCCAGCTAAGTTAGAGCTGAATGAGGGCAAGAACATCGAAGTCGGAGTACAAACAAAAAAATCAAGCCGCAGCAAAGCTCCTCCCGTTGTAAATGCTGTAGCAGTTTATAAAATCTGCCTAGCCTTAGGACTGTCTGCTCAATTAAATGAAGAGGCGTAGAATGCACCAGCGTATATGAGGAATGGCGAAAGATATTTGCGCCTAAAAAATAGTTCTTTCAGTGAAATATTTAACTGAATTCAAAATATATAAGACTTTAAAAATCGAAAAAGCACTGGTTGTCACATAGAATCATTTATACAGCTTGAAGTATTTGAAAAAAAAAATATAATTACTTCAAGCATACTTTTTATCAATCAAATCTTTCGATTGAGCATAGATATCTGTGACATTTTAACTTATTGATCTATAATTGTTCTAATTTGTGGAAATTCTTAATAGTATCATGACATTGTTTTAAGACCTGAGGTACCATAGTACAAACTGCAAAAGAGATGAAAAAAAAAAAAAAAAAAGATGTAAAACAACTAGATATTACAAAAGAGATGTAAAATACCGAATGTTTAAAAATGATTACCACCTTAAAACCACACAATTCAAAAAGCTCCAATAAGCCAAATAGACATTTTATCATGATTCTTCGACGTTTAGAAAAGAAATATACAAAAAAATGAGATTAATGATTATAGAATTTGAATTTATTGCTTCCAGAAAATATTAGAATATAGAAATGTGGTTAACACTAGTTGAGAAGTTTAAATAAATATAAACACGCGATCCTTACCTGTTGTTCCATTACAGGTCATATATGAAGTAACAAAGTATCGTGATAATATGAGGGCTATATAATTTGAAGCTAAATAAACATTAGATTCATTACCCAAGAGATTTGGGAACTAAATGACTGCTTCTTACAGAAGTCTGAGAAAAATGATGTTGTTGATGTATGAAGCTATGCGAAAGGCATACACTAAAATGGATGTGTCAGAAATATTTTATGCCTGTATTATGAACAAACTTCCGTACGAAAACTGATAATAATTATAGAATTTGCAGTTACTATTAGATATTGGATTCTCAATCTGAAAAGATGGTTAGTTAATATAAATAAAAAGCAGAAATATACTGAATTGAATTAATGATTTCCCCAAGAATTTATTTCATTGGTGAATCAAGTTTAATATTTGTCAGAAAGAACGTCGTATAGAGTGTAGGAGACAGTGATAGTTTTGTGGAAAATTTCACTTGCTGTAATATAGAAGACAAAAACAAAAATATCAAAGGAAGTCAAATTTAAATCAAGATTCAAAAGCAATTAAATTACAATAAAATATTTCAAGAAATGCGGAAATCAATTGACTGCAAAAATATTAATACGTTCCTGTAAATGAGGTAATTAATCATCGAAAAAAAAGCACCAAATTCAACCAATCAACCAAAATAAATAAATAAGAGCCCAACCACGCATAATCCCTCTGCAAAAGCTAAACAGACGAGGTCATCGTCCAAACCCTTTCAGAGGTTGAAGTTAAAAGCTGCTGAGAAAAACAGCTTATAACAATTTATCTGCCTTCGAGGGTGTGGTGGATCTCCACCGAACCTTGAAGTCTATGTGCTTTTACGACCATGTAAAAAAGGTAAACTTCCAGTGCAAAGAATTAAAGCCCTCCTTTGTTTCTTGGCACTGCCTAGGTTTACGACCTCACTCAAATTTCAATGCATCTCAAATCCATAATATCTATGTAACAACCTACATGCGTTGCTCTTCAGACGACTAATTCTCAAGGGTAACGAGTTAACTATGGTGCGTGGATATAATTCTGTAGAGATATATTAATTTCATTGCACTTTCAACGGAAGTAGTATGATTATTCACATCCCAGAATTATTCAAGTAGTATCGTTACTCTGACTGCACGACTTCAAGATGTGTCTGTACGGATTCATATCACTTTTTAGTTACAGTATGCTGCATTTATCTTACCTCCCCTTGATGTTGTATTACAAATGGATTTGAATCTCTTAGTCGACCAACTGCAGTCTGTAACAAAAAAAAAACAATGCACGAGGAAGGAGTTGTTGATGGAGACAAAAATTGCCGGATAGAAAATTAAGTACATAATAAAAATGATTAAAATTCCAAAAAAAATTGAAATATTTATTTCAGAGTTACAAAGTAACGAGATCAATAAGGTGTTAACATACTTCTAACCTGGATGCAAACTGCCATACGACGTGGCATAGAGTGATAAAGCTCCCTGATGGTCTCCTGAGGTATTTTTTGCCAGATTTGCTCCAATTGTCGGGCGAGGTCATTAACATTCCCTATTAGATGCAGTAGACTTCCCAACATATCCCAGACGTTTTCGATTTCAGAGAACTCTGGCTGTCCAGATCTGGCTGTTGTTGGACAAGCTGTAAGACAGTTCATAGCAACACATGCGGTATGTGGTCTGGCATTAACTTGCTGAAAAATAAGGCCAGGGTACTGCAAAAGGAACAGTAGCAAAACAGGTCTCTTAATGTCGTCGACGTACCGCTGTGCTGTAAATGTGCCTCTAATGACAGCCAAAGAGATCCGGCAATAAAGGGAAATGGCACCCCAGATCATAACTCCTAGTTAAGGGCTTGTGTGGCGTGCAATAGTGAAAGCAGGATCAGACGCTACTCTGGGCGTCTCCAGATACGTCATTGATGATCCTCAGAACACAGATGGAAACGGGATTTGTCACTAAACACTATACGTCCTCAGTCAGCATCATTCCAACCTGTAATCTGGCTAGAAAGTGTGCAGGCGTGAGTGACAGATGGCGTAGCGGACGGTACAAGCGCAGATTTCACTCTATCAACTGTCTGTGAATTGTCATGGTGGACATTCGTGTGTGGGTTGCTCGTCTGATGATAGGTAACGATAAATCAGGCGCTGTGACACCTAATCTGGCAATCATTCTTTCTTCCCGATCTGCTATGTTCCTAGGTTAATCGTTACCATCATGTCGCTGAAATCTGCCATTGTCCACTCAATCTTGCCAGCATCTTCTAATAGCCACATCGCTTCCACCCATATGACAAGCGATTCTCCGATTTGCCCAACCTGCCACTTTCAATCCAATGATACGACCTTTTTCAAACTCTGACAGTTGCTCGTAATGAGCTCGTATCCTGCTGAGAGTCATATTTTCATTTGTTGAAAGGTATCCTAAATGCCAATGCAACAGAAAATTTGACCATCAGATTGAGAATCGCTACTTATATACATCTGCTGAGTGCTCAGTTCCGATGCGCTGTAGCTCCCTCTATTCTTTCATTGGACACCAAATTTTAATCATTCGCATGTTTGGTTCAAATGTCTTTGCATAGGAAATTTCATTACAATCGGGCAACTCCTTCTTGGTGCACCGTTTTTTTTTTTTGTTATAGAGTGTATTATCTTCTTTCCTTTTGCTAGTTGACTTTGATATACAAAGTCCGAAGTAGGGAGATGATGATGTTAACTCTTGATGAATTGTTTTATCTCAGGTCACTGTCTCAGATTGCAAAATACGGAATGAGAAGATTTATTTCCAAAACCCACAAGGACTTTTCATCTTCTCCATCTAGCTATTAGCTTAGCGGCTCTGATACCGCTGCTGAAATTAGATATTAATAATGGTCTATATAAGACATTAATTATTTCCCTCTCCTTGTTTCCCATTTTAATGTTGATGGGAAGCACTTACTTCCCCCCCCCCCAAATAATTTCAATTAGAAGAATCTGGATTCTTTTATACGGTTAGCAATCATAACCGGTGCAATAGCTATGAATAGAAATATTGATGATGTTGCCCAAAATGTCATTACTCAATTATGGACTCTGCCGATTCAGCGATTAAAAAATTTCAAATACACGGCAGAAGCTGATTAATTCATAGAAGAATTAGATGTATCAAACTTTCCTCAAGAAACAAAGGTGACTAAGGTTTTTTCCGATGATACACCATAGCTTATAACCTTATAGTATTTAAATGGGCAAATGCTTTTGCTGATATTACAAAGCATAGTCAGAGAAACTCTTCAGTCAGAGATATCTCTTCTATCAATTCGTTTACCCTCAATCAACAGTTATGGAGGAAAATGAAAGATACAAATAGCCTGTATTCGCAGTTTCCGATACCGATACAGTAAACTGCGAATAATGTAACATTCTTCTCCTGTAAATGTAGTCAATATTATCAACTAATTCTTTGTTTAAATGTTAAAGTCCTATTCTTATACTGCTAAATTCCTAGCGTCTAAGAACTTTCTGAGCAGACACTTATCAACTTCAGCTGTCTGCATTATATAAATTATAACTATGATTTTAAAATGTGGAATTTGAGAGAGACCTTATGTTTAGTCCATGATAGTAGTCCGGGTACTGATGGATTTACTTTTAACATGCTTTGCCAGAATTCCTTTGTAAGTATCCTCAACCTATTCAATAGGACTTGGAGAGAGCATAGTCGCAGGCAGGAAGCCTTAGTAATTCCAATTCTGAAGGCCTGGTAAAAATCCAAAGGATCCTTTCATTAACAATCTTCCAGTTTTAATGAGCTGCCTTTGTAAGATCCTGAATCGTAGGGTCAATGTCATTCTGATGTATGGATTGTAAAATAACCGTTGCAATTCAGACATTCAGAGTGGCTTTCATAATGGAAGATTCACTCTGTACAACATCATGATGCTAGAAAGTTAGATTTTCTTAGCGTTTATTCGGACAATCACAAGGTTTCCATTTTTTTTTCATGTAGAAAAGGCAAATGACCACTCAAGGCGCTATAGAGTTCTTTAGAGAGTAATTCTATTAGGTTTTTTAGGAGACTTGACTATTTTCATTGAAACTTTTCTTTCATTTAGATCATTTAAATTTTTTGTTGGAACTGCTTTATCTAACCCTTTCACTCAATTTAAAGGAGTCTTCAAGGAAATATTTTAAGCTCAACTTTCATCATTTGAAATATATCCCCCATTCTTGCCTATCTACAACCATCTGTTTACGAATTTGTATTCGTCGTCGATTTGCAGATATTCTGCGAAGGCTGGAGAATAATTGAACGACGACTTCAAATCGCAGTCAATAAACTGGTTGAATGTTGTATCGTAATTAATCACAGTAGCTCTGTTGTGTGCAAATTATTGTGTGCATTTTTGCGGAAAGCGAGGTTTCCTCAACATTTGCATCCGTAATGCTTTAGTATCTGCTGTCTCTGACGTCAACTTATTCGGAGTTATTCTAGACCGCAAGCTCACTTTCCTTCCTCACATCATGGATTTGCAAAAGAAGAATGAAAATTTTTTGACTATTTTGAAGGTGTTGTCATATACCAAAATTTGAGGGAAGTGGATTACGCATCTTTACTCCGAGTATATTAGTCGATTAATCTGCCTTGAATAAACTAAGGATGTGTTGTATACGGATCTGCTTGAAACCATTCCTTGTGAAAATGTGACCCCGTCTACTAAACTGTTCTAGCAATCTGCGGCAGCGCGTTTCGAATATCTCCTCTTTAGAGCCTGTATGTTGAGTGTAAATAGACACCATCGACTCTACGACTTAAGAAACTGTCACTAAATTATTAGTGGAAAATGTCATTCATGCCGTCTCACATATTGCAAAGGATTCATATAAGTCTACCTATGTTAATTGTATGAAAATCGTTCTTCTAACAACCGTCTTTTCTTCGATCGCGTGAATCATTTGAGGGAGGAACTCAATCAACTTGGCATATGTGTCCAACAAAGGAATTTCTTTAAATTCCCCCTTTAGAGCTCACCATAATTTAAATACCTAAACTCGTTTACTCGGTAAATTAACTTCTTAACATCTCCAATCATTTTCCCACCCCTCTTTTATTTCCACTGCTGTCAGTTTGCGGATTTTATTCCCATATACAGGGAAGGTTCGAAAGGATCCGGATACGTGGCTTTGGATTCTTTTCTAACGAAATAATACATAGTTACCTGCAAGATAATCCATGCAGTTTCTATACTGCTGGAATTGTCGCCAATTACTGGGCTCTTCAGATGGTTGAACATTCCAATTCTCTTAATTTAACTGTCTGTATTGACAGCATGAGTGCACTGGAAATATTGGAAAATTTGAAAGATTTGAATCCCTCTGTGGTGACTGATATTGCATACATCATAGGACCTCTGTGCAAGAAAGGTTATAACGTCAAATATTTTGGGTAGTTAGCAATGTAAGAATATTTGACAATGGTCAACCGAAGACTCCAAATCCTCTGCAATTAGTAGCTCTGCTTTTTGACATGAAAAGTGTCATTTTAAAAGTCATTGAAATGACAAGGTAGTAAACGTGGGGTCTCCTGACTGACAGCAAGCTTCACTCGAGGATTGCTTATGCTGGAGCATGGCCTAATGTTTCAACTCGAAAAACGGATGTCAAATTGACTCGCCTTCGAATTGTACATACACGCTTTACGTATAAGTACCTTTTGTTAGGTGAGAGTGCTACCGAGTGTTATTTTTGTTATGTTCCATAAACCGTTTATCATATTTTAATTATATGAGTGTGTTCGATTTTTCAACATAATCATCACACTTTTTCATATCATCTGTTCTAAAATTGTCTGATTAGGGGGACAATTCCCCCAACAAAATTTGTTTGTACAAAATTGCATTTCTAACTCATATTGAAGTTTTTAATCCTTTAATATTTATCAGTGATCAAACTAACCTTTTGCAATAGACACACACTCATATGAAGTATGGCTTTTAAATAAAGAGACTGACGCTGCTACAGAAGAAGAACGCTTGCGCCAACAAACAATTTTTTACGTGAAGCCTTCTCGTTTTTGTAAGCAAAAATCAAGTATTTTTGTCTCTAAAAGCTTATGAAAATGAAAGAATACACACACACACGCACGCACATGTATATATCTCCTAGGTCTTCTAGGACCAGTAATTATGCAAGCTAAGATTTTTCTTCAAAAGTTATGACTTTTAACAATAGACTAGGATCAAGAGCAAAAGAACTGGAGAGGCCAACAGAGAAAAATCTGGGAGAGGCCAACTGCATCGATGACTCATAATATTCCGCAGTTTATATTCAGTATTCAGTCTATCCTGAACTTCGTTGTTTGCATGTATTTAGGAACTTTTTTTGTACACGCTTCTTTTTAACCACTTTTGAATGAAAGGTATCGGTAATGGCATCAAGACAAGTTCACTATGATGCAATTGTGAAAAGTAAGACAATTTTATATGCAAAAGAAATTGGAAACAGAATAGCGGTCAGAAAATTTGATACAGATGAAATAAATATACGTTGATGGAGTTAACAACGTGATATGAGTTTTGCTTGTAAATCTTCAACAAAGTCTTCCACTGGAACAAAAATAAAATATCCTGAAATAGATGATAGAGTTGCTCAATTTGTATGTGACGCTCAATCTAAAGGATTGACAGTTACAACAGAAATGCTGCAATGCAAGGCAGAAGGCATTCATAAATTTAGAATCGAGAATTTTAAAATATTAAGAAGCTGGTGAGAAACATTTATGAGAAGGGAAGGATTTTCATTGAGAAGAACTTTCGACTCCCAAAAACATCCTACATAATTTGAAGATAAACTTGTGCAGTTTAAATGCCACGTCATCGGCTTACGGACAAGATATGCGTAGGAATTCAAGAACATTGGAAACGCTAATGAACCCCTATTCTGTACTTTGATATGTTTTTGAATTGTTCTGTAAATTCAAAAGGTGAGAAAGAGGTGCAAATCTTGATTACAGGATATGAAAAACAACACATTACTGAAATGCTGTGCGTTACAACAGACGGCCATAAATTATCCCCGTATTTGATTCTTAACAGGAAATTAGAGCCCCAAAACGAAAATGTTCCCAAAGACGTAATCGTACAAGCCCAGAAGAATGGATCAATCACCACCGAAATAAACGAATCTTGGGCTAATTCAGTGTGGGATAAAAGACCAAGAACACTTCGATTTCCTTAAAACATGCCTATCACAGATGCTTTTAAAGTTCATTAGACTGACTCTGAAAAAGAAACTGAGACAAAACAATTGCGATTATCTTGAGTGGTGTGATAAGAAATCTTCAGCAGCTTGATGTAAACATTAGTAAGCCATTTAAGGGCTACGTTAAAGAAAGTATGAAAACTGGTTGCATTTGGAAAACCACCTTTTAACTGCGACCGGTAAAATCAAGAAGGCAAGTGCTTCGAAAATTGCAGAGATATATTGCCTGGAAAAAAGTTTCCTGTGAGACTTTAATACCGGGTGGTTATAATTAAAGTTACACTATTCAGAGATCTGTAAAACCCGTTCTGCTTATTAGGTTTTGAGGAAACTTGCAATATATGCTATATGGACCATGGGAAAAATGTTTCTACAATAAAAATTGGTTCAAATTTTGACCACTAGGAGGAAATGTGATGCCCAAAGAGTTACAAAAAATA
>BMAW01054588.1:0-62553 GCA_019974015.1 Nephila pilipes
ATACATAATTTATGTGTGTGACCTAGTAACATTCTAAATAAAATTTTGTCTAACAACGTCTTTTACTCAAAGGTCTGAAATAGTAATTTAAATTACTTTTCTACCCATTTTTATCCTCGTTATTTTACTAATAATTTCTAATTTTTTTAAAAAAAAATATTTTAATAATTTTGATATGCCTTTGTTGTGATTTTTGTGTTCATTAGTGAATCATTTTCTTAAGATATATGTATTTATTAAATAATATGAATAGGAATCTAATTGTTTTCATTTCTGCGATAATTGTAATATTTTTAGACATATAATTTTATTTTGTACTTTTTATAAATTGCGTTTCTCTTTCCTATTACTACATGTATCAAGCATTTTACATTCTTCTTATACCTGTTGGTTATATTTTATAAAATGTAGAAGCAATTTTCTATGAGTTTCATCTTCACATCTTAAGTGAATGGCAAATGAATCTATCGTGAAAACCACAAATGAACATAGTTAATAAATTTAAACTGGTGACGAAAGCTTAGAGCACACTTTATTACTATTTGCATATTGACAAACTTTTGATTTATTTATTTTTCCTTGTTAAGAGCTATGATACGCATCAATAATTAATATCTTCTAAAGAGCGTGATTAAGTAAAAGTTACATCACGTTTTTCTTAATAAAGTCATGCACCAATTGTGTTTCCTTGGATTAATAACGATCCTGAATGAGGACTTCATTTTTATTCTTGATGTTGTTAAGATATTATTGATTATTGTTTTCAACCATATGAAAAAGTAGATTGAACTCACATAAAACAAAGAATATTTAACTGTACTTTAAATGTCAAATGATAGGGACCATTTTTGTAAATGGATAATAAAGGGAGTAATTACTACACGATAAACTCTAGTCCCAAAACTTTGATTATTTGCCTATAAAACGAAAAAGTGTACAAAAGCCTGAGGAGTGTTTTCTTCGCAGGATTTATCTTTATTTTCTCTCTGAAATAATAGCCATTTTAAAAAAGAAAAAGGAATGTAATTAATTTTCTCCATTTATTCTTTAAGGATTTTTCATGTTTTGGAAGAAAATGATAAATAAAATAAGGAATGAAGCAATAAATATAAATATGTGATTAAAAAGTAAAATAAATGTAAATAAATTGTTCTCTTTGAATATATCGAAGACAAAACAAGCTATTTTAAAACGTTTTTCTGAATTTCACTTGGTATGTGTATGTGAGTATGTGTGTGTGTGAGTGTGTCATCAAATTTTCGATCGTTAATTTAACCAACTTCCCATCAAGCTAGAGCTTTGAAATTTTGGGAATCGTTCGTACTCGCCTAACAATGCAATATTTAGATGTTTGCGACAAGTTTTAATTAATATTTCAATAGTTTTAATGTCAAAATATTCTTTCCTCTAGGCGCTTTTAGGATTGAAGGGAAAACTTCTTTCCCTCTCTGGGAACACCGGGTACTACCCACGCCACATGAGGTATCGTAAACCTTTTGTACTAACAAAGGGGAGATACTATCGCCTCTTTACTATCTCCGAGATAGTAAGGGTTGCTGCTTTTAGTCAGTAATCATTCGTAAGAACGAAAGTTTTCAATATTTGGCGCCATGTCTTATCACAATAATTTTTTCTGAATTCTGGTTCCCATTTTTTTTTTTAATAGAATGACTTACAAACTTTCAAATGCATGTTTTGATTTTATGAGTATTATGAATTTTTTAATATGCTCACAAATGTCTCTTTTTAAGTAAATTTTAAAGTTAAAAATAACTAACAGTTTTAACTAATATTTCAATAATTTTCTTTAATAGACTTTGCCACCATATAAAAACGTTGGTTTTTATATCGAATTATTTTCACTTATTTTATACTGTGCAATTAAAAGCCAAACTGTTCCTTTAAGAAAATGTAGTCAATTATGCAGGATTTACAATACACTTGGAAATTCAAGCCGGCGCGTCGATGAAGGCCTTATTCTTGTAGCGACTTGCACAAACTTGGAAATATAAACATAGTTGAACGTGCAGAAACGTGCACACATTCATTGTTGTGCTTCGTTGCAGCGAGCACTGCGGTACGAGTTGCAGCATGCAAAGATATTGGGAACAAACTAAAACATACCAATATCTGCTTTTAATTGCGGACTGATTTTAAATAAAAGATATTCAGATGTATTTGTTGAAAATTGATTTCGGAGGTTTATTATTAATCAAATTTTTCAGTAAAGGAAGAAGTGCCAAATGTTTTATGTATTCATTGTGTGGCGCACAGAAAGCATCGTCAAGCTTCTATTCATCCTTAGCTATAATAATTCGAGTCATTTATCCTTAACTATAACAAGTAACGAGATCAAATCCAGTGCAAAAAAATGATAGAATGTTTCGACAGCTTTGCTACGGCAATAATGAAGATTTTATTGTGTTTCTTTTTTCACACACTCACAGAACTGCGATGCCCATCAAAGGGTACATCTTTAATTCATTTCGTAGCATTATGTTAGTATCACATAATTTTTTGATAGTAATAATGAGACCAATCTTTGACAACAGCTAAAAAAAGAGCAGAGAGTGATGTCTTTTATTTGGCGGATGTTTTCAAGATATTTAATGATGTCGATATGGAGCTTCAAGAAGCTAATAAACCTTTTATGGGTTGAAAAGTGTTGTCATTATTTATTGACAGACATGAACTTCGTTATTATCCATTGAAGAAAGAATTTCATCAATTTCCTGAATTATCATCTGTAAAAGATGGTGGATATTGAAAGATTCAGTTACTCCCTCAACGAACTTAAATTGGACGTGGAAAAATTATTTGAAGCTATTTTGAAATTTAAGGTTTATAACTGGATGGAAAGTTCTTTTGTAGAATCTGATACAACTTACCAATAAGAAATCTTAGTTATGAGATAAATGAAGTAAGTAAACATATATTCGGTAGTGATCGATATAAAAACCTATGGCAACTTAAAAATATTGCAGTCTTATATGCAAATATATAGAAAATGATATTCAGTTTATTTTGATACCTTTTTCCTACATCATATCTTGCGGAATCAAGTTTTAGTGTTGTTTATCATATTATGACCAAAGATAGAAACCACCTGAATATTTCCAAAAGATATATTTTCCATATAAGAAATGAGCCAGATATCCAATATATAGTTGGCAGCATCAGCCTCTAGAATCTCATTAGTAATTTAATTAATTCAATATACTTTAATAAGAATTCATGATTCTATGTATGCAAAATATAAATAAAATGATAGATTTAACTACAGTAGGCGAGTTGTTTCACAAAAAAAAAATCTGCCAAATTTTGAAAAAGACAGACATAAAGTATTTGTTAAGTAATTATTATTATACGCTTTAACTTGACGTAACTCTGCTTTGCAGATTTTAAAAAGTAAAATTAATTCCCTACTTTATGAATCACCACTATAGTGGAACAAGTGGGTGGGTGGTATAAAAAAAGTTGATTATCCCTGCTTAAGATGATTGAATTACATAATATGATTTGGTTCAATCTGAATTAAGGCATATTAGAGCTTTGAATGTGAGGGCTGTCAGCGACGGACCCACAATTTTGAAACACAGTCTAGGAATAAGGATTACTCCTGGGCTTGTACCCCTTGTTCTTCTAACTTCAGTTCCTCACGATTTAACTTTGAAACTTGTGTATCTCTTCCATTTATTAAGTTGAGTAGGAGCTCTTTATTTTGCACGATAAGTCTTCAGTGGAATCAGGACAAGATCCCTTGATTCCACTTAAATCTCGTTGAGCATAAATTGCGTGACCATGGATATTCTGCTATAACCCCCTTTTAGCCAATCGAATACAGATAATTTAATAATAACTTTTCGGTGGAAAGTATGCTTTTTCAACCACGTCTGAATTCGGTTGACCTTGAGCGACGGAGATTATTTTAATCCTCCATCTGTCGGTCCGGAGAAAATTTGTCCTATCACTTTTGCATTGCTCTTGTCAACGCGGCCAAAAGAGATTCCCCTCGGATTAATTATTAAGGTGTTTTAACTTCGTAGAGAAGTTTACTTTTTCAGCCATTACTGCAATTAATATACATCCCCTACCTGTTGTAAAGAATTTTGTTTTGAACAACTCTCATTTGACGTCATAGGCTGTCTCGAGTTAAAATGGTGGGTCTATTTGACGCGTTCTTCTAGTTGTGATTTATGCGTGGTTGTCTTAGACACACAAGGGAAGTTGTTGCATAGGGTTACCAGAACTAGAAACTAATAGAACAAAACACCAGTAGTACTAGGTTGTGCTGCCTAGTAGTCCTGGTCCAGTGGCACCACTTCGGTGCATGACATTTTCGCCCGCTTTTGAGGGAATTGTTTTGTACCCCGTGGCGGAGAAGGTGGGTTGATCTTGAAACCTGGCTGCAATTTGAATCCTCAATTCTTGGGTCCGAAGACAACCTGTCCAATCGCGTTTGTGGTGCTCTTATCAACCAGGAAAAAAGGGTTTCCCCTTCAATCTAGTTGTTAAGCCGTTTTCACTCCTGTCTTCCTTACTGAAAACAGCTACCTCTGCTTTAACAATTTCAAAGCATATGAAGTACTTTTCTTTCCATATTTGTCAATTTGTGATGTATTTATTCATTATTAACGTTGCGGAAGCAATACGAACGCAATTGCGGATAGCCTCGTAATTTCGAACCTATGTCAAATGACGAGGAGGACACTTGAGCTGATCCCACCATCTCCAAATTTCACACCAACGGAAGACTTAGATCCTCGAGAGCTTAAACATCTATCTCGCCCTTCACGACAGATCTTTAGTAATATCGGGACTCCATCTTACTTCTCAACTAAACCACGTTGATCATAAACTCGCTACCTTGACTACTCGGTTACCGCGCCTGCACGACGATTTTGTGAATAAATATATTTTAATTGTCAAATCTCCCCTTGGCGTACTAACAATTATTTTCCAGAAAATACTTCTACAATAACATGTTAAATTTATCTTCATAACATGACGGGACAGGAAATTCAGAAGACTAAAACATACAATTTTTGTTAGGTCTTCGTACCTTTCGTTACAAATGATCTTCAATACGTTTGTATACAGTTCGCAAATTAGTTTTCAAAAACATCCTTACCCTTTTGATTAATTAAACGTTTCTCACTATATTTTATTAGAATTCGAATTGCCCCTCACGAATTAAAATTTAAAATGAGTTCTTCATTAAAAAAAAAGCATCTTATATTTAATAATGGACACATGGAAGCTTTTAATTGAATTGTTAAAAGAGATAATAAAAAATTGTAACTTTTCAGTGTATTTGAAACAAAAAACACGTCTAATACTTCATAGTTGCTAGAAGTTTAAATTAATTATTCAAATAATTAAAAAAAAAAACTTACAGATGATTTTTTAATTTTATAAGAACCAATAGAATTTTAAGAATTTTCATCCCAAATAAAAATTTTTAAATCGTAATGAATGTTTCGAATGTAAAAAAAATAGTTTAAAAAATATAATAATAAAAAGTAGAAGTACCAAAAAAAGGAGGGGGTTGGGGGAGTATCAAATCTCTAAACATTAAAAAAAAACTACATATTTGAAAAATACGAGCGTAAACAGATTTAAATACGTTTAATTAAATATTAATACATTTTAATTAAATACAAATTTTAATTAAAATTATTTAAAATTTAATAAAATCATTTCTTATTAAATTCTGTTTTCATAAATTTATCGCCGTCACATGTCCCTGTAAATCAAACTTCACGAGAACCTAATGCCACTTTCAAGCACCATAGATATTAATTTGGGTTAAGTATCTAAAAAAGTAAGTGAGAATATCATCATTTTAAGATTAAATGACAAAGCATAACGTTCCAGATTCTGAATGAAAATGATATTCGAAAATACCATTAAAAAGCGAAACCTGCATTCGATGCTCTATTAATTGCATTAAAGACATTACTTACTATTATAAAAATATTTACACATTGAAACGCTATTTATCACATAGAGACGATGAAGTCGTTATCATTTGTGGATGAAAAACAGAAGTTTGTGTGTATACTTAATTCTTCTCCTCTTTTGAAAAGAAAGATCGTTTGCTCCATATAACGGTCAAAGTACTCCATTAAAGGTGAAACGAGGCTCTCCTATGCTTGGGCGAGCAAAATGCCCATCCATGTGGTAAACCGTTCGAAAATTTTGAAGCAGGGAGAAGATTTTTCCGCGTAGGACAGCTTGACCAAATGAGTTATGATCGAATAAAGGTCATTCAACTGGTCAAGGTTGGTTTGCATTAATTTACGTTAGGTGTATGAAAGGGGTTTACATTTAGAACTCCCAGCATTCGTTTCTTAGCGCTGTGGTTGAATATTTGAAAATGTGATGTATTTTATTAAATTTGAAACTTAAAATTTAAACCGGTTGTTTCGTACATTGCAGACAAAATTTGAACGTAATATTTTTTTTAATAGAAATAGCAAAATCGCGGCATGGTTACATTAGTAATATTGAAAGTAACTACAAATTATACGAAAGAAAAGACAGAAATTAAAGAACCAATTATTTAAAATTATGTTAGTAAATAATTTTCTGTCATTAGCTCGTATTTGTAACTATGTTACCTTGGTAATTACTGCATAAATTATATTATTTTATAAGAAATTAAATAAGGCTATATGGATATATTTGATTGTGATTATTAAGAAATAAATTATATAAATATTAAAATAGTTAAAATATAGGTAAATTAAAAAAACTACGCGAAAACGATATTGTGACAAACGTAAATAAGTAAGATTAATTATTGACTTTTATAAAAAAAAATACAGTATTAAGATTAATGATTTTACAAATTCATGACATATTAAATAAACATTTAAAAGGTATGAGAGAGAGAGTTACATATACATATATATCATATCTTTTATATGACATTACGTATTTCCGAAACCTTAAGTAAAAACCTTCCATATAATGAAAAGATATATATAACACTAAAAATGTTTTTAATTTCTATAGATATTAAGATATTTACGCATATATTTTGATATATTTATGAAATAGATAAACAAATTGAACTACTCGCTCAAGATATCATAAAATGCAAAAGTACATAAAATTAACGGCTTTTAGCTGTATTGCCATTATTTATTGTACACATTATGTTATCTTATAAATAATTCGAGGAGGCTATATCAATGTATTTCAGATAAAAGTTATGGTATCTTTCACAATATTCCACATTTATTAGAAACAATTAGCTTTACCATCGCGTCGGTTGAAAAATCAGTATTAAAACGTGTTTCTATTAATCCTTTTTTTAGTAGTTATCAATCTTATGTTAATTTTGGAAGATTTTACTCTTTCTTTCTGTCGCTTATCACTTAAATTTTAATGCTTGTTCGTTGGAACCAAAAATGGGAATTAAAAAAATTTTAACATTAAATATAGACATTAATTGACACGACGCACAAATAATAATCATTATTTGAATCAATTTTGCAGTTTTACTTTTCTTTCAATCATCTCTTATCGTTGACATTCATTCAGTAAATTAAGTATTGCTTGAAATGAAATATTTATCAATTTCAAATGTATCGAAGTTTTGTTCTTACGAATCAGTAACTGGAAAATGACTTGAGAAATGAAGAATAATATAGGCGATTAATTCAATAAATCAAAATACGTTTTTATTCGTTTAAAGACCTTCATAAATTGCAATATTACTGTAAGGAAAATGTTTGTATTTTATTAAAAAAATCAGCAGTGAATTTGTTTTACAAATTTTTTTTTATTTAAATAACTTAAAACTGTAATGTAAAAAATATTGAAGGCAACCGTGCTGTCCTTTTAGTTACTATTCTTACTTTTACAGTTTGGGGGAGAAACGGAGGAAAAGGAGGAAATTGTTTATTTAATCTTGAAAATATAAACAAAAACGTAAACATCTGCATGGTTAACGTAAACTCACTTCTACTGATGTCTTACATTCTTTCTCCAAATATAATTTAATAAATAAGTTAAATTGCGCATAGAACGAAATAATAAAATACATAAATATATATAATTGGTTAAAGATTTTAGGCACACAGTGTGAGTGAAAAATACGCGATGAGACTTCATTAACTAACTGTTTGTTAACACGCAAGTCCACTTAAATCGATGTTTTACTAAGGCTCCTTTTTAAATAATATTCATATTAATAATATTTCTCAAATGAGAGAAATTAGAAACATGTGGGGAATAATGTGGAAAAGTGAAGCTCAATGGCAGAATAGGAATCTTTTACGGAACCAGAACTAAACGAAATTAATCAACAGAAGAGATGTGGGAGGAGAAACCTAAAAAAGAATTTAAAAATAGAACTGTTAAGATAACATTCAAAAAGAGGGATCAAGAAGCAAAACACGGCGCCGAAGCAAAAGTCGAAAAGTAAAAAAGAAGAAAAAAATGCGAGTGAACAGGGGGAACTTTTAAATGTTCGAAACGTTAAACACAAAAAGTATACATACCAAGTAACGGTCGCAAGTCCTTGTTACTTCCCGAGTAAAGAGGCGCCACAGTAACGGAACAAGATACAAAGAAAGCCATAAGAGCTAGAAGTTCGCACTCAAATGTCTGAGACAAGAGCAGGAGGTGACGAAGGGTGCAAGTCCCCTGATCTCTAAGTGCAGGCAGTAACTTTCGTAATAAAAGAGAAAAGATACAAATCGGGGTTAAGAGAAGGTTAACTACTTAAATAATTTTTATTTATCTTTTTCAGATCGGATATGAATGACTATTTATCGGAAAGTTAATTGCCACTTTCTATTGGTTTAATTTTGAAATTTGTAAAAAAGTTTTCTTGTATAAGTGATTTGCAAAATGATTAAAAATGTGAAAAGAGTGCACAAGGAACACAGAAGGTTCATATCGATACTGAAATTTAAATTATAACTGAATTAGTTCTAATACTGTACCACATAATGTTAAATTTAAAGATATTATATATTCACGGCACATTAAATAAAAAAATAATTATCGAAAAAAGAAAAACGTATAGCATCGAGATTTTTTATTTTTTATTTTATATGCATTAATAATAGAAATATTAAGATAGTTATAATACAGACAAAAATATGATTTACACACCAAATGATATTAAAAAATACAAGGTGTGAATATTAAGTAATTTGATTGACGCTGCTATAGGAGTACACATGCGCCAAACGCCAACTACAGACAGCTGTTTAGAGTGAAGCCTTCTCTTTCGATTTCAGAGCCTCTCGCTTCTATAAGCAAATCCGTTTAACCGTAGCCTTCGCGTTAGAATTATTTTTTGTTTCGCAGGAAACATTTTTTAGTGAGCAACGAATTGTTGTAGAATTTCACATGAAACTGAGAAAAACCACTAATGAAACAAATAATTTATTGGAAGAAGTATACAAATCACTTATTTTTGAGCAATTTAAACGTTTTTAAGATGGCCGAGGAGATGCTGAAGATGATTCACTCTCAGATCGTCCTCCCATAACAAAAACGGATGACTATATAAAATAAATCTGTAATCTCGTTTGATCTGACTGTCGGTTCAGTATTCGTGCGATTGCTGTTATTTGACAAAGGATCCGTATGACAATTTTTACATAACAATTTTAACATGCAAAAAGTGTGTGCCATAATGATGCCCAAAATTCTCATGTTTGAACAACAAGAAGGTCACAAAAATGTTCGTACAGACACTTTGTACGCCTTTGAAAATGACCCAAACTTATTGGAAAGGATAGTAACATGCGACGAATCGTAGTTTTTTACTTATGATCCTGAAACAAAGTGCCAATTCATGCACTGGCCAATGAGTCCATTTTCACCTAGAGCCAAAAACGCTTGCATGAGCAAATCAAAGTTCAAAGCAATGATGATTTTTTGATAGACATTACATTGTGTATCTTCAATAGGTTCTTGAAGGTCAAACTATTAATCAACATTCTTGCTGAACTCCACTAAAGAATAAGGAGAAAATGATCCAAATTGTGGAAGTACAAGTCATTCCGCATTGTCTGTCAAGAGATTACTTGTCAAGTACAGCATCCCAGTGTTATACTATCCGCTTTATTCTACAGACTTGTGCCATGCGACTTCTATTTGTTTCCCAAAGTGCAATCTGTATTAAAAGGAATAAGATTCGAGTCCGTTGAACTTGTGAAAGAGAAAGCGGCACGCGTCCTGTAGGAGCTGACAGAAGACTTCCAGTACAGTTTCGAAAAATGGAAGATTCGCATGGAGCGTTGTAGTGATAGAAAAGGAGGTGTATATTGAAGGTAATAATAAGCAAGTATGTATGAAATCAAAATGAAATGCCTTACAGCGACAGTCACGTAACTTAATAGCCACAACTTTTAGGAGATAATATGTTAGATTAATAAACTATTCACAAAAAAAATCATGCAAAGTAAAACTTAAGATAATACGATTTATGAAACATTAAATAAGAAAAATCAATAGAATAATAATTAAGATATATAACATTGAAAAGAATTTTTATTTTATATATACATAACTAACATAGATATTAAGTTTATTATACACTCTCTATAACAAAAAAAGACGCACCAAGAAGAAGTTGTCCAATGGAGACAAAAATTGGAGGATTGGAACAATATGCCCAAAATAGAATATTATTAAAATTTCAGAAAAATTGAATGATTTATTTCAGAGTTACATTGTTACAAAATAAGGAGCTCAATAAGGTGTTGACCCACCTCTAGTCTGGATGCAAGCTGCCACACTACGTGGCACAGAGTGATAAAGCTCCCTGATGGTCTCCTGCGGTATTTCTTGCCAAATTTTCTCCAATTGTCGGGCTAGATCATTAACATTCCCCGGTAGACGCAGTCGCCTTCCCATCACATCCCAGACATGTTCGATTGCAGAGAGATCTGGCGGGCCAAGGAAGTGTTTGACAAGCTATAAGACAGGTCATAGCAACACGTGTCGTATGTGATCTGGCATTATCTTGCTGAAAAATACAACCAGAGTACTGCAAAAGGAACGGTAGCAAAACAGGTCTCAGAATGTTGTCGACGTACCTCTGTGCTGGAAGTGTACCTCTAATGACGACAAAAGGGGTCAGGCTATCAAGGGAAATAGCACCCCAGACCATAACTCCTGGTTGAGGGCCTGTGTGGCGTGTGGCATGCAATAGTGAAAGCAGGTTCGACACGTTGCCCTGGGCGTCTCCTGACACGTCTTCGATGATCGTCAGGACACAGTTGGAAGCGGTATTCGTCGCTGAACACTATACATCCCCAGTCAGCATAATTCTAATCTGGTTGTGCTAAGCACCACTGTAATCTGGCTTGATAGTGAGCACACGTGAGTAGCAGGTGACGTAGCGGTCGGTACGAGTGTAGATTTCGCTCTATCAGCCGTCTTTGAATGGTCATGGTGGATACTCGTGTGCGGGTTGCACGTCTGATGGTTGATAAAGATGAATCAGGCATTGTGTCAGTTGATCTGACAATTACTCTGTCCTCCAGATCTGCTGTGGCTCTAGGTCGACTGTTACCATCATGACGCTGAAATCTGTCACTTTCCACCCATTCTTGATAGCATCTTCTAATCTCCGCATCGCTTCGACCCATATGACGAGCGATTTGCCGATTTGCCGAACCTGCCTCTCTCAATCCAATGATACGACCTCTTTCAAACTCTGGCAGTTGCTCGTAGTGAGCTCGAATCTTATGACAAGGCGTTTTTTCAGTCGTTGAAAGGTGTTCCAAATAGCAATGCGACAGAAAAATTGACCATCATTTTGAGAATCTCTTATTTTATACAATTGCTGAGTGCGCAGTTCCGATGCGCTTCATTCATCGGACACCAAATTTTAATCATTTGCATGTTCAGTCCAAATATCTTTGCATACGAAATTTCATTAGAATCCAGAAACTCCTCTTTTTTCTTTTTGTTATAGAGTATACTATATAAATAGTTTAATATAAATAAATTGGGTCACACATAAGCAAATGATGTTGTAAAATACGTAAATACTTAAAATTAATTAACGACTTTTATGTAAAATATCTTGTAATGTAATGCTTAACAATACTATGAATTCATTACATATTAAATGAAACAAATATTGGAATTGAGATAAAAAATTTAAATTTGTTTTTATTTTAAAAATTTGAATTAATAATATTTTATTCGACTTCACGCTAGTGATTTTATCCAGAACACTTTTTTTTATTCCCTTCAATTCTAGAACGTACGTTTCCATCAATAAATAATAATGCATGCATTTCTTCCCCCACTGTATGTTATTACTTATTTGACTAAGATGTTAAGTAATAAGTATATTACACTTAATTATATAAAATATAAGGTTTCCCTTGATAATATTTATTGTAATCTTATTTAGGTAATGAATACACTAAAAAGTAAGAGAAAGAAATTGTCAGTTAAACAGCACACGACCTAGCAATGAAGCTTATGATCATTACACAGGAAAGAATAACAAGTGGTAAGTAATTCTCTGAAAAAAGGCGAAACTGTTATTAAAAGAGGTGTTATTTTTTTGCATACGCTTTTTAAAGAGCCTTTTTCTAATTAAGATTTTGCGAAAGAATAATACTCAAAAATCAATCTTTTTTTTCCAAACATTATCGTAATAAAAAAAAATTAAACATCGCATGTTTAATTTAACATGTTTTTATTCATAACATTTTCTAAGAAATAATTGTGTATTTGTGAGAGAACTATTTCTGATATCTGTTTTAATAGCTGTTACGTTTAGTTCCTAATAGCCTCAAATGACTCAAACTGTCTCCTTTTGGCAAAGATTTTATTTTTATGTACAGGAAAAGTCATATAGATTCTAAATCAGATGAATATATAGAATGTTCCAATGTAATCTGCACTACTACAAATAAATCTTGATTAAGCTGAAAGAGGAAAAGTTAGAAAATAAACGTCAACATTTTGGCCAAAAAGGTTTATTCTGCATCAAGACCGTTACTTTATAGACAAATCTCGAATAATTCCTTAAGGCTATTCGATCGGCCATTTTGATTTTGTGAACGTAATGAAAATCCTATAGAATTTCTAAAATCGTCTTCAAAGCTTTGCTAATTTATCAATCTGAAAGCAAAATGGTGCATTCGAAAGAGCCAAAAATAATGAAGGTATCTGTGAAACTATATTTTATATTTTTACCTCTATTTTAAAGATTCACGTTTGTGGGTTCCCTAGTATTTAAAAATTCTTTTAAAATATTTTCAAAAATTGGAGACAAAATATAATTCATCAGAATTCTTCATTGTGTTTTGGTTTTTTACATACATTTTATTTTATTCAAATAGATAAAATAGCAAAGATTTGACGAAAATAGTAGAAATTCCATTGGATTAACATTACGTTCTCGAAATCAAAATGGCCGAAAGGAGGTAGCCTTGAAACAGTATTTTCGGCTTAGAATCTTTCATCCATTTAGTGTAAACCTAACAGTTATTGGGAATCTGAAAGTTTTTAATAATTTTGTACTTTTTAAGGATACAGTAAGACAATAGTTATTCATTTTTAACAGTTGTTCTATAATTGATATGAAACGATTCGCAAATCTTACATCATTCTTAAAAGAACCATAAAGTAACAGTTTAACTTTACTGCTAGAAATACAGTTTTTATACATATTCTGATTTATATCTATAATTGTAGAGAACCATGTACAAAAACTATGTTTTATTCTCGCTATACTTTTTCCATGAACATTTCTTCAAGTGTACAATACTATAATCTATCTTCACAGTTCTTTCTGTTTCCTATTCCCTCCCTGATTATCTTGTTTTAAGGCTTTGTTTTTAAACAGATTATACGAGGCTTGATTGAAAAGTTATGCCACCATGGGCATAAGTTTTTTATTTTTTATCTGATTTTCATAATTCTTGTTGTACCTGGTATCTACATGCATTTTCTATGTAATGCACTATTCATTTTTGACATCATCTATCTCTATTCCCGCAATTATGCCGAGACGTGAGTAGTGTGGAAAATGTATCGAACAGAATTCCTGTGGTCGTTGTCGATATCGGGCTTTACTGGCAGCTTTCACCTCATTGTCAGAACGAGAGTGATTAAGGGCTTTTTTCATCTGTGGAAAAAATAGAAAACCAGTAGGTCAAAGACGCCTCGCTGCTTCAAACTCATTTTATGAGTTAGCATCAACTTCAATTTTCAACTTAACTAGGAACAAAGGAAACAGACTCATTACTATAGTGAATACATGCATCCTTCGAATAAATCAATAACCTTGAAAATCGAGTAACAAATAAAACAAATTATGACCGAAGAGGTATTACATTTTAATTAAGATTCATATTATAGCAAAGGCGTAAGAGTAATTGCCACATATTTACAAAACCTCTTAAAATTATTTAATAACTATTTAAATATATATAAATTTTATGTTCAATATATTATGCCCAGAATATCACTTTCAAAAACAAAAATTAAAAAAAAAAAGATTGATGAAAGTCCTTATTTCAACTATTTTACAATTGTGCAAAATAAGGTAAGTAAGACTTAATAGTCTCCAAAATTAATCATAACGAATCGGTAACCCACGAGTCCCACACTTAGTGAAGCTTGAAAGTGAAACGAATGGAGTTCATGCTATGCCATGCGAGGACTTCGAGGGCTTCTATGGTGGGAGTTTGATGTGAAGCAGACTGTAATATTCCACAAAATAATTCTCAAACTTAGGAATCGATATCGCAATGTATCGACCGAGTAACTGAATAGGATAAATATAGTCATAAAGATCGTTTAAATATAATATTGAGATATTATTTTCAAACTTGTATCAAAATAAGAATTTATTACATTCTAGTAAATATAACCAATACTGGACAAGGATAAAAATAATTCAGATAGGGAAATGTAATCAATGAACAGAGGGAATAGGGGAAGGATATACATTATTCCAATCGAATGGATATAAGATGTCGTTATTTCATGTGGAGGTCAATCAATGTTTAAAATTAAGTGTAAATAAGGTAAATATATATAAGCTGAAATTGTTGGTCATGAAATGTAATCTTTTGTTAAAATTGAATAGAAATGAGGAAAGTTGGGAAAGATTCTATCTAATGTAAAGCGGAGTTAACAAAATGTAAAACTCTTTGCATATGGTGGTTTAGAAATACGAAAATGTTTAATTCCTTCATCAAAATCGTTAACAATGATGTAAAATTAAAATCTCAGCTGTGAGTATTTTCTTAGGGAATAAATTCTTACTTTCGATTTAGTATGGAAACTTGTATTCGAATCCTGAAGGAGCTGATAGAAGACTTCCAGCACTGTTTCAAAAAATGAAAAATTTGCATGGAACCCTGTATGGATAGAGGAATGTTGTACATAGAATACTTTAATAAGTAAATACGTATGAAATCAAAGTAAAATGTTTTACAGAATCAGTATCGTTATCTAATAGTCATACTTCGTATTGTAAAAATCACCAAAAAATTTCTAAAATTCTCATTTTAACCTTATTTTAAAGGGTATCTTGCAGGTATGATTGAAAACGTCCTGCTACTTACTATTTATATTTCCGTACATATATTATTTAAATCAGCATCTCTTAAACCGTGGGTGGTAATCCCAAATGAGGTAGGAAAATTTAGATACATTAATTTAAAGAAACATTAGTCGAAATCAATTCTTTACCCTTAAATAAATATATTACCTTTTCTGTGCAGCATAGTTCTAAAATCGTAATACTGGCTAAGTTGAGCTGTGTATCATATTAACAAGTTGAAAAAAATACCACTGAGAGCATTATTATAACAGTGTCGCATTTCAGTTTTAGTATATATCGGAATCAAAATATTACCGTAAACGTGTAATACGAAAAGTCCTGTGGCACACGTACGAATAGACGTGTAGTCCGCGTCGCTGCGATTAGTATGCAAAGGCTTTTCCTCCAAAGTCGTTTGTTTCAATTTTGTAGTGGACTCGTCCGTATTAAATTAGACTGAAATTATCAACACGTCACTTTATTCTTCTCAAAACATAACTAACTATTTACAGCTGTTGCCAACGGCGCAACAGAAATATTTGATATAGTCTCGTTTCCTACATCCTCCCCACCTTGGTCAACCTCGAGAGGGATGACCAGAGGTACCGGGAGGGTTATCTTTCGAACATTAACTCTCAATTCGCAGGATTTTATCTTCCCATCACGTCCCTGGTGTAGGTCCATCACTCTGGCCTTCTTCCACATGTGCCGTGGTCGGACGTCTTCTTGCAGGAGCACGAACTCGGACGTTAACGAGACTGTCCTGGTTACGAACTTGATGAAAATATCGCAGTTGAAGTAAATATTCTTTTGACCATTTTTTACAAAAACAGTCAAGTAAGTCGTGCTGCAGCTTGTAGATTCTTTTAAGTCTCGTGTCATTATCCGGGCTGGATGGAATGGCCTTTAGTTTTCGCCCTGTCAAGAAATGAGCTGGTGTTAAGGCTGCGGAGCTGTCGTCTTTTCCTCTTCGTAGACTAACAGTCGGCAGTTGAGAGCGACTTCTATTCCAACAAGGACAGTGGTCAGACTTTCCTCGTCTAAAAGTGCTCGTCCGAGTACCTTACACAGACATTGTTTGATAATTCCTATCAGACGTTCTCACCAGCCTCCCCACCAAGCCGCTCGTGGGGTGATAAATTTCCAAGTTGCTATTTTTGAAATCTCAGTAACGTAGCCATGATATCGGGAAGTAGATTTGGTCCAATTTCAAGAGCGTCGTTTAAAGATGGATGACCTGGAGAATGAGAGGATGCTTCGAAAACTATTCGACATTTGGTTTCTTCATTAAAAATTTTCTTTACTGCATGGTGGGGTAAGCAAAATAAACGTTCTTTATTGTGTGCTTTATGTGATACGATTTCAACTTGTTTTTATCAATATAATCTTGCATGATTTCAGAATACCCTTGTTTAAAAACTGTGTCTGTGTGTAGTTTTCTTGTTAAAAAATAAAAGCGGCGAATTGCGACTTCATAATTGTTTGATGAAAATTTCTGCTTTCCATGGTAATTTTACTACTCGTCTACCATCAATGATTTCAAAAGATTGATAAAAGTTTGTCAAAAGTTTCTCTAGAATTGGTTTTATGCCAATGCTTATTTATACTGTCAAAAATTGGCGATGAAAAATTCGTGTTCGTATTCGTATTCTTTTTGTAAGTAGACATCGCTAAATGAGCATTTTCTGTGTATTTTTCGCAATCTATTACGTCTTCATTACATTCTTCATCATCTAGAAGTTCGTGGATTTTATCGTCTGCCAAGAATAGTTCGTTTTTTTTTTTATCTTGTAAGCGTTCAATGCTATATTCTAAATTAGTTTTTTCACTAGTTGGATCTTCACTTTCGTTGTGAGTTTCGTAATGGCGGCGCTAATTGTTGATCGTTTACGTTTAAGTAAATCAAGTTTCTCTTTAACGATTGACATTATAATTCGGGTTCGTATCGAAAGTTGAAGCAAACAAGTTTAGTACGATTTACCCGAGCATTTTTTCGACACCAAAATGTGTGGACTCGTCGGTATTAAATTAGACTGAAAGAATCAACACATCACTTTATTCTTCTCAAAACATAGCTTACTATTTACAGCTGTTGCCAACGGCGCAACAGAAATATTTGATATAGTCACATTTCCTACATATTTCGTCAATAATATATATACCGCAAGAACAGCATATAAAATTGCATTTCACTATTTTATTCAACTAAAATTAGTATTTGTTTCAATAAATGTTATAAGGGAAGTTATTTTATTTAAACTTTAAGGTAACATTGTTTTGTACCCATGAATAATAAAAATTATGAGTATTTCATTTTAATTTACCAAAAAAAAAATTTAAAAATTAAATAAATTGGAACTTAAATTTATTATTATTTATTAATTTTTAAATTAAATTAGAAAATAAGTAACATAATTCTTTTTTCTTGTATGCTTATGGTTGAGAGAAAGATGGTAATTCGAAATTTTTAAGCTTGAGAATGGGGATGCAAGTATAAAAATTTTAAGAATCACTGGTTTAAATCAAATCACCGAAAAAACATTTATTCACTGTTCATGGTCTGTAAAAAAGCTTCGACAAATGTAGAAAATTAAGTAAACACAGATCTAATAGTTAAAGCATGTTAGCATAACTTAATATTCCATATATCATCAGCTACAACATCTCCAACAACCTCGAAACGATCTTTTGGAACATTTACTGGGTAAACATCTATCATCTGAAAGTAATTTTGCCCCGCGGCAAAGATGACATAGTAACCTTTAACCGAAATTTTTGAAAAAGTAATTTTTTAAAAAAAAAAAAAAAAAGAAATCCATTAAGTCATTTTTTTTAAAAAAAAATAATAAAAAAGGACAACTTTATCATGCAAGGAAATAAAAAAGTTTATCGCTGAATTCTTTAAGATTCTTTTTATAAAATGCATTACTTAGCTTTTATGTTAAAATTTTGAAATGTTAATTAACTCTATGTGAAGTGAAATCCTTGACTTTTTTATACATAATAAAAAAAATTAATGACTCCTTAAAAAAATTAATGACTAAAATAAAATTTTGAAAGTGCGATAAAATAGATGAAAAGATATTTTGTTATAAGATATAATTTATTCAAAATGTGTTCAAAACTATACAATTGTTGTCATCTATTGTTGTTTTAATATGACTTTCGAATAAATTTTAATCTTAAGTGGGGAAAAAACTGTCAAGGAAATATAATTTTTACTGATTTAAAAGCTTTTGTATTGTCTTTCGATCAGAATAATTATTACTAGTGTTAGAGACTGTTTAGAAATGATAGAAATTTTCCTGTCCAATTTTTCTTGAAGAAAAGAATTGTTTTTGATTTTAATTGCTTTTAGAATTACGAAAATATTTTCGTTATCCGTTTAGTAAAACCATATTATGAGTGATTTATGAAAAATAAACAAGAGAACTTTAAAATTGCCTGTTTTGATCGACAGATTAATTATTAAGGCAATTTGGTGTTAATAGTGTGCGCTGCCACTCGCTAATCTACTTTGGTAATAAATATTATACAAACAAACGTGGTCCTAATTCATAGGGAATTTTTGTTTCGGCAAAACATTTGCTGTCAAATCAACTCTTAATTGGTGTCCCATCGAGTTTTCACTGTCGATGATACTTGCTCTAGAAAGCAAGTAACAATCAAAATAATTGGTTGTTTACAGTGAATCTCCTTCGTAGAAGGGGAAGACGATCTCACCGGTCGGAAAAATTATGGCAAAGATGTCAGGGAATGTGAAGAACGTCATATTCCTCGACTTCTTAGAAAAAGAAAAAACGATCGAAGTGTCAGCATGCCAACAGAGCGAGGATCACACCAAAGTAGTGTTCGGGCTGATTGTAATATTTTATTATATTTTAGCATGCCCTCAGGGAGGTAAGTACAGGCATCACTCACCCATGGCACGCTAATGATATTTTCCTTTTCCTATGGAGTTACTGTATTTGGTTAACATGGGCGACGCATTCTTTGGATACCCAATCGATCCTTCTCTATTTTCGACACTCCTTGTTAACCAATTTCTATCTTTTTTTCCATTTTTTTCGAACGTCTAGATCACAGTTGCACCTTGTTTGGTGCAGGATAGCTGCATGTGGCTATTGCCCCATTAAATTTCACCATCTATCACACACTCACTTGTATGTTGTAAAGTCATGTGTGTAAAGCCAGGACTCAAGCTGTCCGGAAATACAGACGTCTTCGGTGATGTCGCAAAGACATTAGAATGTAAAACAAATAAAGAAAAATTATTATCTATGTAGGATTTTCCAGCTAATTATCAGAGTATTAATTGCATTTTCAAATTTCCTGTAAAACCAGTTTCTCAGTTACTCGATAGATTGCACCACTAATCAGTGTCATGTGATAGCTAGCGCAACGCCCCCTATTCCTGAACAAAAATGAGCAACGTTTAGTACTCGCTCTCTTTCCGCTTCCCTTTTTCTCCACTCTTCCCTCGATGAAGGTAAACTCCGAACGCCAGCGCTCATTCCAATGCCCATCACCTATATGGGTAAAATTGGGCCACCATCTATCTTTCTATGATGAACTGGTCAATCCAAAATCACCTATATATAGTAGTTTGATAGATATTTTCCCTCTATCTCTCCTTCTAATAAACGATGTAAAACAATTTTAAGAATCATCATTGAATTGTTACGAAGTCATCGTAGAATCCGGAAAATGGAATTACTATCCCAAGCAAACCAATCTTTTGCATAAGAGCAAACCAGTGTAGATTCGGGATGTACAATCTCACCCCCGTTCTACATCTATAACGCTTTAAATTATTCTTACCTCAATATACTAAGTTTTATACAAGTCGTCCCACTTTGTACTGTGTGAGTTAAACAGTACAAAGTAGGCAACGAAAGGAGTGTTACCCCTTTTAGTGGATTTTATATAAAAAGGAATAAAATGTCGAGAAAAAAATGCCACTCGACATATTTGACGGTTGGGAAGCCTCATTGAATTGAAGGTATTATGGTAAGAAAATCTTATGTTCCATTTATATATGAAGGTTTTGAATATTTGTATTAGAATTAATGAAAGTAAGATGAAGATATAAGATGTTTCGTTTACTTAAATATGAATTGAATGTGAATTGTATATGCTCATAAATAATACAATGATATTGATTTATTGGATACGCATTCAATACAGTTATAAATAAGATACTAAAAAATATGTACTCGACACAATGTACAATACTTCAGTGAATTGCCCTATTTTCCAATATTCTCAATGAAATATTTTAATGAACCCTCCTACGTATATTGAACATGTTTTTATTTAAGCTTTCAGAAAATATACATCCCCATTTAATGGACATTTTTGCAAGTGCCGGTAAAGTATAGGATGATATGAGTCTAATGATTTTTTTTCCTCTAATCGATACTCGAAATTTCCAAACCGGTCCCCAATAGTCCTGAAGTGCAAATTTAATTGATATAAATTGAAACAAAAAGGTATACTCTAAGCTTAGTTACTGTTTTAGCTTTATTCTACCATTGTACTATTTTTAGTTAAATGAACATAGTATGTAAGTTTACAAAGAACGCAATGTGGAAATCAGAAAGACAGGTTCATATAATTACAAGTGCCATTTTCATTACTTAATTGTGGCTCAAATTTACAAAGACCATTGCCGATAACCCCTTCAGCAACAAACTATTCCACCGAAAATCGTTATATGCAATAAAGGGACATATTGAACAATTAATTCCAGCTATAGAAATCTTAATTACGGTGAACCAGATATTAATATGTTACCACATTTGATATCGTCCTAGTCACTAGGAGTATGAAAATCTTTGATCCTTGAAAATTGTTTCATATGTCATCAATAGCTCGTTGTGTAGTTCCAGGGAGATGTTGGGTTGTGGTAACGAGGTTGCGAGCTGACTTAATGTTCAAGTATTGTTTCTTCTAAATATCACTCGGAGTGATGTAGAAATTAGAAATGTGAAGTACTATTTCATATGTCAACCTCGTCACTTGATTTTTTAAAAGTTTTTTCATCAATGCAAATAATAACCTTCTTGTATTTCTGATTTTAAATCTAACCAACAAAAATGTGGATCTAATTGTGCTGTTGACTGTTCCCTAACAAAGAGGCTATGCCGTGGAATCACGAGCTTGATTCCGAAAATGTAACACGAAATATTATCGTGGAATAAAGGAAAGTTTTTAAGTTCAAATAAATTGAGTTTCGATTCAATGATTGATTGATTATTTACATCTTATTTAGAAGCGACACAAGAGCTATTGGCGAAGGACCTCATAATACTGAATCAAGATGAAGTGCTGAGGACGACACCTGAGCAGTCCCTTCACTCTCTTAACTTTCACACCATCCAAATATGAGTATTTATAGCCTCGACAGATGTAAAGTGTATCAAACTCGTAAAAAGGCGGGTCTGTAATGGTATCAGAACTCGAACACCTGACTCAATAGAAACAACGATGAGATGGTCAACCTGTCACAAATCGCAAATTTTGAATTAACATCAGACTAGAGGTGCATAAAAGCTGTTGCCGACTTTCTTCATAATTTCAAATATTGGTCAAGTGAAGAAGACAGTATATAAAGTGAAACTTCCACACTACACTTCGATGGAAACTCAAAAATTTCAGTCTTTCTCATAGGTCGATTTAAAGTGCTGCAGTTCTCTTTTTTCTCCTTAAGACTGTACTTTCATGGGAACAGGATTCAAACACTCAGCTTCACTTTAATATCGGCTTGAAGCGATCAAGTGATTAAGTATGTAAATAAAGAGACTGAAGTTTCAACTCGACCGTAGTTTCCTTCATTAGATCTTCGATGGCCGTCGTAGCCGACGAAGTTTCAATTGAACCGCATATCCTTGAACTGATTTCATTAATTAAACGTCGTGAAGCGAGTATGATGTAGATTCTATACCCACAAATGGGCATGGTGTGAAACTTAGAAGAATAGGGTGCCTGTTCAGGTATCGTTCTCATCATCTTATTAATCGTTAATACCTTCACAGCGGCATTGATCCGAACCAACAGTCAAGAGGGATATTAGTCATAAAAGGAAGATGGTTCTAGTAATTTTTAATGATAAACAAATGACAGCATCTGAACCCTTTCGTACCTTACTCTCCTAATTTCTCCACAATGCCACTTGAAGGATTTTTAGACTCAACTCAAGTTAACTTGCAATTGTACCCATGACTCCATTTGCAGAATTTTTCGTAGAATCTGAACTCGTATATGCGACTATCGCTATCCTCAAAACTCGCAATCACGGCAAGTCGCCACCCACCATAAGGACCATAAAATATTCTCGTGTAGATCTACAGCTACGTTAGCTACAAACAAAAAAGGGGAAAAGTGTATAAAATGAATTGGAGAGGAATTTTCTTCAAAATGATCTAGACTTAATTGAAAAGTAATACCTTTATGATCATAACTTTTATAAGTGTTACCAAGTATTGAAAATTCTTGTTAGCCCAGATGTCCACATGAGTTATATATCCAAAGTATTTTATTGTTTAAAGGTGTCGTTGGTGGGCTGAGAACTTAAAAAGATGGAGACCGTATGGAGATGAGGTTGTAGTAGCAAGGCGTCACTGCACCCGAACTTGCACCTAGCGACTTTTACCCTTTTCTCGAAAAGGAAAAAAATTCTTTACCTTTTGAGAATGGGCATTCGATTTCGTATCCAAAAGAATCTGTCTCTTAAAAAATGGGGTTGGTTGAGAAATCTACCAAAGAATTCATTCCATTCTTAACAGCTTTCGGAAGACTATGAAACTTTTAAGAACCTATAAATGTCAATCACTTGACCGGTCTTTCTTGTTTTCAGAGGGGTCGAAGATTGACCCCTTCCCCCTCAATACTTATCTAAAAATCCCTCTTTTTCCACATATTGTCCCTTCCCACTCCTGCAACACGAATCGTTCCTTTCATTATCATTTTTGTAAACGGTTATTATTATGTCTCAAATTGATATTTTTTTTATTATTTTAAGAGATTTATATTTATAAATATAAAATTTAGAGCAATCTGTAAGAAAATTAATATTAGTACAAAATGAATTGATATATTCTGTGTGTCATTTGAATTCGATTTCTTTCCATTTTTCGAACACATCATTTGTATTATTTCTTTTTTGTACTATGCCAAAAACGTTTTTATTTTCATATTAAAAATTAATGGATTAATGTACAGCTCAGTTAATGGATTAATTTTAAATTTCTCAACTGCTCCTCCTCCTTTTAATTTATTATTTAATTTAAGATAATTGTTAGTAGTTTAAGTAGAAACGATTGTTGTATAAAAATGTTATTGAGAAAGGTTTTGTCAACTAAAGTGGCAATTCCTAACATGAAAGCTTTTATAGGACAGTTTTGTCTTTTTTATGGCGTAAAAGAAGACGAATCTTACCAATAGAGATAAAACCATACGCTTATGCCATATTTAAAAATACTTCATCTCAAAATTTCTATTAGCTTGTCAGACTTTGAAACTACTTAAAAATATATTTGTAAGTTGCAAAGAATTTTGCATTAAGTTTATGTATTTCACAGAAGCTCAATAATTTATCTGAACAATTATAAACTTATTCAAAATGCTAACTTATATTAGTGTTACTGAAAAACAAATTTGTGATTTTAAATAAATGTATTATGTTCTACTGCATAATTTAAATTTTAAAAGAATATGAGTTTTAATTATATTAAAAATTGCATTTTTCACGATTTTTGCGGAAAATATTCATTTCTTAAGTTCGTTTTAAGTAATTCAAAAATAAATGAATTTTAGAAAGTATAACATATTATGCACAGTTGAATTTATTCAACAAAAAAAGCAGTAAAGCATTAGCTGTATTACAGAAGTATATTTAACTAATAATTCTAAAAATGGATTAATTGTACCAATAAATGTTAATTTTTAAAATCATACATTTCATTCATTTGTAAATGCAGTGAATTTTAAAATACGACAACTACGCACAATAAGCTGTTAAGTAAAATAATTGTAATAGCTTTTTACGACTATTGTATATGAATAGATTACTAGTAGTTTACTATACAAAATTCTAATTATGATATTAAATAAAAGACAAGAAAATTGTAAGGAACAAAATGCCACCTACGAGTATTTTAAAACATAATTAAAAACTTTTCTTGAATTGCAACTGCATGAGTTATCACAAACTCAAAATTCTATGATGGAACAGTTAAATATTATAAAACATCACATTCTTTAATTTGAGCATAGGATAATTTCTTATTTGAGACGACTTGATAAGTTGGATGAAATTCATATTGATTTTTTGCGCTAAAATTTGAACCTCCATTTGAAACTGCGAATAGATTTTGATCCGAATAATTTTTTTTCATTCGTAAGATCTGGTTTCATTTCATGCGATAGACCAAAAAATTTCGGAACATTATTCCCCTTTAAAGAATTTCAATTGTAAAGCATCATATTCTGAAAACTAAAATGAATCGATCATTTTTAAAGATTTAATTGTCTCGAATTTCGAGAATTAAAATTGAAAATACACGAAAGCGTACTAAATGTAAACGAAATTCTTTTAATAGACTCAAACGATTTTTGTACATTTTGTGATAAATCATTTAAAATTTAAATAATCATTTTGCATCGTGTTATTCTTTAAATGTTCATTTATTCAGTCATTGCCCAAATCAACAAAGCAGTTCGGACTGAAATTTAGTGAAACTGTGCCCCACTGAAAGCAAAAGTCGGTGATTTGCTGGAAAAGTTCTCGCTATTGTTTTTTATGATTGACTGGCTATTGTGATCTCCGATTTTCTTCATGACGGACGCATAATGAATGCAATATAATACTATGAACTTTTGGAGAAATATATCGGTTCAAGAAAATTAAAATTGTTTTCTACATTTTCCTTCTTCAGATCGATACAAGGTCGCATTCAACTGGAGTGAAGCAATACTCACTGGACAACCCTTGTACATCCTCTCTAACTCCGGACAATGCACCTAGGGACTACCATTCGTTAGAAACTCTCAAATTTTCCTATAATTAAGTAGATTTAGCGCGCAATTCCTCTTGTACGCAATCGGCCTCTTTTTTATTGCACAGGAATAAAAAGCAATAACAATTCGTTTCAAAAAATTGTTTAGACCTTAAAATATAATCTATTTTTACCAGCAGTATTTCAGAAAAAGATCTGTCAAAAAAAAGAAAACTCGTTTATATTCGATATGCCGTCGTAAATTTAAAATTTTTTGTTTAGTTATTTTAATCCATTGCAGATGGCAGCACGAGTCAATAAACAATGCTATCTTGTAGATTTTTCTTCGGTATGAATATTTTGCATCGGAAAGCGTTTATTGATAGACAGCATTTGCTCGATTCTCGGACTGCATTCAGATTCTTCCGCATTTTTCACTGTGTGTTGAAAAGTAATTAATAATGATCAAATGACATGCAAAATAAAAATGTAATACACAAATTATAAATAGACGATACCAAAAATGAATTAAATTTAAAAAGTAAAATTAAATCTATTAAAAAATGCTGCTATTAGCAAGTTAATAAATAAACATATTGCAAACGCATATGGCGGTCTAATAAAAGCGAGGTAACATAGATCGATATATTAAGCTGTAAGCTGATATATAAAGACATTAAGAAAACTAAAAATCTTTAAAGGAAATAAGGTTTTTAAATTGCTGTAAGTATAATAAATGAAAATGGATCAGGATATATTATAACTTGTATCAATCTAATAATAACTTACCACGCTATAGTAGTTTAAAAATTTAATTAATTTTTTTATTCGTAATAATAAAAGCAATGATTTTTAAAAGTATGTTAATGTTAGATAGATATACAAATAACCATGTATATAAATTTATAATAAATTACGAATTACAACTTAAATAAAAAAAATTAAAAAAATTATAATTAATTAGCGTTAATAATAGTAAAATTGCAATTATTACAAAATTGAAGTAAACATAAAGTAAAATCATACCAATAACAAAACATTGAAGTTAAGAATAGAATATCTAAAATTCAAAGCAACAAAGTATTATAATGTGAAAATATGTATATATATATATATGTGTGTGTGTGTGTGTGTGTGTGTGTGTGTGTGTGTGTGTGTGTGTGTGTGTGTGTGTGTGTGTGTGTGTGTGTGTGTGTGTGTGTGTGTGCATTAAACTACTACAAATATAATATTAAAGTATATTCAAGTATACTTATCAAACGTATAAATAACTGAAAATCAAAAAATAAAATCAGTAGCTTAAAAAATTACAACTAAGTTCAAAACATCAAAAAGCTTACCAAAACTTACAAAAAATATTTGAAGAAAAAAAGAGTTAAGAAAGTAAAATATAAATAAAGATAAATAATTCTAAATAATTTCTCAGGTTTGCCACTAAATAATAACATGTGTTTTAACTCATATCAGGAATCTAACCAACATACTTCAGCAATTATTTTATAGCAAAATGGTACAAAGCAAGTATAAGCAGAATTCCCAGTTCTAAACACTAAATAAGCCAGCGAAAAGATAGAAAGCATACACAAAAGAAACAAAATTCATTGAAACCAAATTAAAAAGTTTAGCAATGCATTGAAAATAATCGGAGCTTTTCCATTTCGCCGGCACTAATCTCGCCAGCATACTTTATTGGCGACAAAACACAAAATACACATATTCCGCTTGGAGTTGGTTGTATCATTTTTTATGACTTTATCGCCGATGACATGGAAAAGTACCACATGATCTAAATATATTTGTACTTGGAAAATAAATACTAATTTTAACTAAAATAGAGTTTTAAAACTTTTACCAAACCAGAAACCCATATGATGCTCTTAAACTATTCTTCCAATATGGCACGAGAATTAGTCTTATTAACGTACTTGATAAATGTGCATATGTAGGTGAGAAAATATGATAATAAAAATTACACAAAAATTAAATAACTAGAAGCGTAAAACATGTATAACCTACTTATCTGTCATAAACCACATTCAGAATCTATAAATATATTAGCCTCCCTTCCCCCAAGGGGCTTGGTTAGATCACTTTTGGTGAACAAGATCACTTTTCAATTTTTTATCGTTTGCTTCAATTTTAATTTCATTTAGCTTAAATGTATTCAACTTAATAATTTATCATTTACTTTAATTTTAATTGCATTTAGCTTAAATATGTTCAGTTTAATAATTTATCGCTTGCTTTAATTTCAATTACATGTAACAATTTTTTAATTCATCGTTTACTTTAATTTTAACATAGGGAAAGTTTACTATTGTCCAATTCTCTATATTTCATTGTTTACTTTAATCCTGATATTTAATTGAGTAATTCTATAATAATTATAAGAAAAGGCCTTGGGTGGCTAAATCTGTTCTCCGTAAAACTTTGCATACAACTTTTTTTCATTTTTATTTCATTTTCTTTTCTGGCTTTATCTTTCCTTTGTTTTCACTGTTTTTCATGCCTTGGTTTGCACTTTTCACGTTTCGAAATTTATCTTCTTGCTGTTTTGTCGGATATTATTTCAGGTATTTGTTGTCTTTTTTATTGTTTGGTGGTGCAATTTTTTTTTAAAACGTTTTTCTGAATTTCACTTGGTGTGTGTGTGTCATCAAATTTTCGATCGTTAATTTAACCAACTTCCCATCAAGCTAGAGCTTTGAAATTTTGGGAATCGTTCGTACTCGCCTAACAATGCAATATTCAGACGTTTGCGACAAGTTTTAACTAATATTTTCTTTAATAATGCAGTTTAGTCCAATCACTTAGCGCGATTTCAAAAATTGGCACCAAACTTGGCGATTTTTTTGGGCTGATCGTTAAGTCCGTAAAACGAACCAGGGAAGCCACATTTGGCAAAATACCGCCAAATAATTCTTGTCGTCAAGGGTGATTGGGTTAAACTGCATTCCAACCATTTAATTTACCGGATGAATTAATTAATTTTAGTGAGTTTTAACGCTTTTATGTATTTCACTTGGTGTGTGTCTGTCTCTGCGTGTATCAGTGAGTCATCAAATTTTCTATCATTAATTTAACCAACTTCCCATCAAACTAGAGCTCTGAAATTTTGGGAACCGTTCTTACTTGTCTAACAATGCAGTATTTAGAATATTTGCGACCAGTTTTATCTAATATTTCAATAATTTTCTTAAATAAACTTTGTCACCCTATAAAAACGTTGGTTTTAAAAACGTTGGTTTTTATCTCGAATTATTTTCTATGTTATTGCCTTTTTAAACAAATTTTCTTTGTACTTTTTCTACAATCAAAAAATCTATTTGTAAGTTTCCTTTGCAATTTTTTTTTTTAAATCTACTTAAATTTTATTTCTTGTAACTATAATGTTTTTGATTTATTTAAATTAGATTGTTACATTAATGAAATATTATTTTGGTTATATGTCCAGACTTTTGACATGGCATTTCTGCTAACGTGTGTTTACCGCATTAGGATGTATCTGTAGCTCCTTTATTGTTATAGTAATCTAGCATCATTTCTCTCTCTCTCTCTCTCTCTCTGACTCTTTGTCAAAAAAGTTTCTGACATATGATGATGCAATGTGCTCGTAAGAATGACAATCGGTTTTTTTTCTCAATGACATCACCTGCAACTCTGAAGCTTGGACAATGTTCCTCTTTGTCATTTGCTCAGGTAATTATATTTTTTTCAACGGATCAAACAAAAGTTTTTTTTTTTTTTTTTTTTTTTTTTTTTTTGAAAAATGTTTAATATTTTGCTTAAAACAAAGAAGTCACCCAAATAAAATTGTGTTCATGGAGTTCATAAGTTTTATCGGGATCCCGATCTTTTACAGTATAAATTTGGATCTTAAGTACACAGTATTTGTTTGGTTTATTCAGATTTAGTGGACATCGATCTCAAAAAGAACTGAATTGTTCCTCTATTGTAACTCTTTCCATTTAAGTTTTGTAAAGTATTTTCGAGTGTAAATAATTATTTGTGAATAACGCAGAGACGTTATTTGTTGAAAACGAACTCCATTACACTGTATTGAAATGTAGTTTTCTTAGAAAGACAACAAAAAGATTATTATTTTTTTGGAATGTCACATTTATTTAATTCTAGTTCAGTTCTATAAGTTGTATAAGAAGTAATGCAGATCTAAGCTTTTTTTTTTTTTTTTTTTTTTTTTTTTTTTTTTTTTTTTTGTTTTTTTTTTTGTTTTACAAAATTCGACACGGTCACTTTTAAGCCAACGAAAAGGAATTGTATGAATGTTGACCCATTTCGTTTCCATTTGATTTTTTAATATAATTTATGTGACAATTTATGCTATAATGAAGATTAACAATATTTAGAAAAATATACCTAATTTCTTCAGAATTCATGAGAATCAGCGAATTTATACGAGGGTCTTCTTTTTAGGCGAGTTTATTATTGTCAAAGCGAATAACTTAAGATGTGGAGCAAAATTTTTGAAGCAACATCTTCGTAGAAAATACCTTTCTACCAAGTTCTTGATCCCATAAATTTTTCCGTGATACCCCATGCGATTTATACATTCAAGCTGATAACAACAATCCTACAAATCCAATTCAAAACATTAGAATCATGGAAAAATAAAACTCTTCAGTGTTTTGAGATTTGCGCTAATTTCGGTATAATTCGGTTTACGCTTCAGAATTTTGAAGTGCAGTGTAACATTTTACATAAATTGTAGACGAACATAACGAAAAATTTGTATGATTTTGCAGTTTTTAACAATGACTTTTTCAAAAAAAAATCAAAAGAAAAATATTTGTTACAGTATTTTTTTTTAAAGAAAAGTCTAACTGATTAAAAGAAAAACATTCTGAATAGTTAATTTTTAGGGGCCTCTCTCTTGGCCTTCATAACGTTATAAATACTATCAAAATTAATATGCATTAGTATTTGCAGCCACCTTTGCTGATTAGTTGACCAAACGCATTTTGAACTTTCCCCGAGTTAATTTTTTCCAGTGGAATTGATTCCTGAAACTGTTTCTACTCGTTCACAAACACACATTAAGCCATAATTTCTCTAATGGGTTGAAATTGGTCTACTAAAGGTGTAGTTTAAATGTATTGCTCTTAAGTCAAATAGTGATGAACATTGACTTGTGAAGTATCTTATTGGAAGATAAAAGCAGCCTCAAGTAGATTTTTCGACGTCTTTTCAAGGGTAATTAAAGAATAGTGATGATAAAAATTATGTATATATGTTCAAAATATTTCACAAACTCCCAAGCAACTGTAACTGGTTAAGAAAATAGCTTCTTGTCCATTTACATTAGCAAAATTTAGTCACTCGGTCTATTATATTGATGTCACATAATATTTCGTCTAATCATGAATGAATTTATCAACATAATAAACCGAGCTGCAAAACTTATTATGATTGTTATAACTTAAGAAAATATGATGTAAGGTTCTACTTAAAAAATTAGAGATAAATTTTGCGTTATTGGAATAAAAGTACCTTATCAAAAATGTTAAGATATTCTTAAATAGTACGAATAAACAAAAAAAAATACTTTTAAGAGGAACGTTTTGTGTCTTCAATGACATAATCACGAAACTCAATGAGAATATTTCAACATGTTTCTTTTTTTAAAATTTTCAATCAAAAAACTTTCTGGTTTTAAATAACCCGAATAATTTTGGTTAATTACCCAAAATAATGGTTTTAAATAACCCGAAAATAAACCCGTATAAAATAACAGGATTAATAATTACTGTCACAGCTTTGATACATCCAAAGCCATTAAGAAAAATTTTATAACTTCTAGAAATAAGCCGAATAATTAGCTCAAGCTGATCTAATACGAATGTTGACCTGAATTAAGCCTCTTAGTTTTTAATCAACTATTTTACCTTGTAATTAATTTCCTGCTCCAAAATCCACGGATGTGACAAATAGCATGTTGTCCTTATCTATGATTCGAATGAAACAAAAATTGAGTTCCTCACAATTTTTGAATTTATTTTTTCGTGACTAGTTAATTATTTGCTGATGATAAAATGGATGAATGAGAGTTGGGAAACAGGGCGTTCCAAAATCAGAATTTTAAAATTAAAAAATATGTTTCGAGTCTCCTACGCGCATGAACCAGATGAAAGAGAAACTCGATTTATCCTCGAAAATGACCCAGAATTATTAGGATAACATTATGCCTCATTTTTTATTTGCATTTTAAGCGAAAATAATACAAAACGGAGATTTTCATATAAACATCTATGTGAAACGCTTTTTATAACATTGCTACAATAAGAAAAACTTGAGGAAAAGATATTAAAATTAAAAATCTTATCATCTTAAAACAGTATATTCAATTTTCTATGTTCAAAAATTCAATTTTCCATTTAAATTTACACAAACCTTTTCATAAAATTTGTGTTACTAACTAAGTGAAAATTTTTATATGGGATTGTACATGTTTTAAGTACTTTAAATAATCGACATTTAAAAGGCAAAAAAACCAGAAATATAGTTTGAATTATTAAAAAAACAATTCAATTCTTTGGGATTATTTACTTATATATATTATAAATCGGGTATAACGTTTCATCTTTCAGTACTAAGATGTAGTTGAAATTAGTATTTAATAACAGTGTAGATAATATTAAGTAATACAAAGTTTGTCCAGTAAGTATCAAGATTGAAATCATAACTAGAAATGAATTGAAGATATAAGTACGATGTGCTAATAATTTTCAAAATATACCTCTTCTGTATCAATACGTCGCTGCTAACACTATTTCCTGATTTCATTTAATTCCTGGAAATCGGCAACTGCAAAACAATTTTTCCATCCCCCCCATTACGACATTCTCTATTATAGATTAGGGCTTCATTAATCAGAGGTAAATTAATTAATTTAACTGTATGATTAAGTTATTCTTTTTCCGTTTCTATTCGACGCAGATTCTATCTTTATCTCTATTTACCAATACATACCATAAGTGTAAGATAATATAAGAGATGCTCAAGTTATAAGGAAAATGTGAACACGTTCTGTCAACAAAAAAAAAAAATAGCGCATGGTATGCAATAGGTTGCCCATCTTCCCGGACGTAGACTGTTTAATTTCGAAAAAAAATTTAGTGCATCTTCTTCTCATCTTTGTATTTTTAAAATTTATTACAAACTATTTTTTTTCTTCCAATTTGCCTTGGATTGTTTACTTAGTTTTGGTATACAAATCTACTTCTACAATTTAATTTTCATTTTTAAAAAAAAAAAAAAAAATTGAAATTTTTCCGTGTGTTAAATATAAAAGTTTATATAGAAACTAGCTAATTTAGTATAAATCTAGCCACGGTTAAAATTCTTAATCTATATTGGTCCTCTTGAATTCAAAAGTGTGTTAATATTTCTTTGAATTTTTTATTCTCTTTTCAAACCTAGAATATACTGCGCATATTTTATTGTAAAAAAAATATTTTTAAACAGAGTAAAGGAAATAAAATATGACAATAACGTTTTGATTTGTTAACTCGGATGGTCAAAATGTTTGTTGCACCTGAAAGATACATGTATTATCTATGTAGTGTATTATTCTTTCTTTCTTTTCTCTTTTTTTTTTTTTTTTTTTTGCGTAATTAGTCGTGCAAACCTGTCGGAGAAAAATGACGGTTGTTCCTGACTAATCTTAAGCAGAAGCTTTCACCTTATTGCCAGAACAAATATTATGTCCCTAAAGATGCTTTTTTCATCTTTGGGAAGAAGTGAAAGCCGGAAGGTGCAAGGACTGTGCTAAAATGTCTCAATACTTCCAACTCATCTCCATCTGTGTGAGTCAAAATCTTCAATTCTCCACTCACCAGCGACATCTGGGAACGAAAAAAGTGCAACATATAGAGGATGCATATAGTTTTCGGATACAATAAGTATTTTAAAGAATCGGGTAGCAAATAAAAAAATTCATGGGAATGGAAAACATTACTTATCAATCATGGATCGTATAATGCTACTATATTTTCTTTCTCAATCTAAAAATCTGCAGCATTCAAATGTATTATTAAAATAAACTAAAAAATTTCAAAACGTTGACAAAAAAAAAGTAGCATTCCACAGAAACGTTCTTAAATGTTTGCACTTTCGAGTGCACTAGGTTCTATTAAAGTATATAAAATACCATAAATTTGAAGAAAATAGAGATTTCACCGTTCACGAATTCAAATGAAAGGAAGATTCGAATTTTTTTAAACAAAATATGCTTTTTAGAAGAAAAAAAGAGGAAAATTTAACTATGTTAATAATCACGCATACATTTCTTGCAAACAACTCTTAGAGCTATAAATTATTATTCAGAAATTTCAGCTGAAAATCACAAGCAAAGAAGCAATTATTTTCATGTGTTCTTTAATTCCATTTAGTTACAAATCACTTGTCATTGGCTAACATGGAATTAAAGGTGATTTCTCTACGCCAATAACATTAATTAAATCATAAAAAGTTTTATTCAAATGAAACAATAACGAAACTAAAACCGTGAAGGAAACTCGGATAGTTTTATTTTTTTGTTTTGGTTTCCTTATTGCTTTTGGGAACAAAGGTCAACTCGCATGAGCTTCTTTGTTTCGCTCCGTATTCAAGGTTATTTAAAAATATATACGAAAACAATCTCTTTATTTTTAAAAAAACATTTTCGCTGTAAACTTTATACCTCAGAAACTGTAAACAAACATATTTATCGAGGTTTGAATCTACTCGTATTACCATTTCAGGCAATTTTTCAAGGAGTACAATAATCGGACAATTCAGCCAAGAAACGTCAATTTATGAGGAAGCTAATTTATGAACTATTCATTCAGGGTTCCTTGTCACATTTAGCGAAAATTTTCAGAATAAATATCCCATCTCAAATTTTTATTATTTGTAGAATTCTTTCAAGTGAATGTTTCTCTGAATGTTGACATTAAAAGAGAAAAAAACCTTTTTAATTATTAAAGATATTCGCTGAACAGGATACTTCTTATCGGCCTTGAATTCTTATTTTTGCAATAGATAATCAAGCAAACAAAAATTACAATGAATAAAAGGAAATATCAGTAATATTTTTTTAATCACAGAAGTTTATTTTCTGATCAATTCTCCCGCACTATTAGTATTGAATTAGGTAAAATGTACCAAAATAAAATAAACTGTTCAATGCATTGCTTTGTGATGAACAGATTTCGCCACCAAACGTAATACCTTTTTTCAAAACTAATTATTAAGCTATTCAATTAAAAATTGGCATTAAAACAAATGATAAAATATAAAAGAATAAAATTCCTTACAATTATTAAAATTAAAGCAAGCGATAAATTAATGAGCTGAATATATGTTAAGCTAAATGTAATTATTGCAGCAGTAAAATTAATTAATTTTTATATACGTTTTATTTTAATCCCTTAAAAAAAATTAGTAATATATCATGAAATATTTGTGAAAATTAATCTCATTACTGATGAAAGCAAGCATCAAATATGTACGCAAAACTTTTAAAGTTAAAATTTTGAAAAATGGTCGCTTAATATTTCCCTTTCTTTTCAATAAAAAACACCAAGGCTTACCAGCGTTTCTTTAGAATAGTAAGGTACAATGTTGATTAATAGTTTGACCTTCAGGAACCCAGTGAAGGTGCACAGTACCATATATATCGAGAAAAAAAAACTCATCATTGCTTTGAATTTTGTTTTGCTCATTCCAGTTGGGTCAGCAGTCCAGTGGGTGTCTCGGTGAAGATGGGCTCATCCATTGCATGGCTTAGCGCTTCGTTTCAGGATCGTAAGTAAAAAATCACGATTCGTCAAACGTTATTATCCTTTACAATAAGTTTGAATCATTTTCAATAGCATTCAAAGTGTCAGCCCAAACATATTTGCGAGCTTCTTGTTGTTTAAACGTGAGTATTTTAAGCACCGTTTTGGCACACAATATTTTGAAAATTAAAATTTTTGTGCAAAATTTGCCGTACGGATTCTTTGTCAGTTTCTGAAGTCTCATCAATCACACGAATACGTTACCGACAATCAAATCGAACCAGATTATCGATTTTTTTCCATATTGTCTTCCGTTTTTGACGTAGAAGGATGACTTTTGCGTGAATCATATTCAATCAATCTTCTCAGACATCTTGAAAACTCTTAAAACACTCAAAAACACATTCACGCGATAAATATTCATTGACATACACTTTTTAAAATAAATTATAAGTTTCAGTTGCGATTTTTCAAAGTTTCATGTAAAATTTCACAACAATTCGTTGCTCTATTGTTACACTTATCATTTTTGCCGGCAAAATAACAAAAAAATAACTCCAATACAAACGAAAATTAATTCGACACGGATTTGTTCACAAAAGCGATATATATATATATACGACAGTGAAACAAAGCTTTCAAAATGCTTGGTACGTTGAGCAATAATAAAAGTGGTTTTTACACAGCACCTTCTCACTTGAAGGATTTGAAACAAAGGGCTTGGGGCGGTAACCAGAAATATCTACATAACACCTTCTCTCCGGGTTTTCCATCAAAGCTCCGGAGATTGCAAAAAAAACATATTTTTTCCAGGACACCTTATCTAAGGTAGATAGGTAGATCAACACCTGTCTCTTTACAGACAGTAAACCTTATTGAGTGCAAAGAAATTGCGCCAAACACAGTAACTCATCGCCAACAGTAACTACACATTACGGGTCGGGTGATTTTTTTTGTCATTGACAATATAATCACCTTGGTGACTGAGAAGGAAAACGAAAAATATGAAATTGATTGCGAAATGTAACACTTTATACATAGAAAAAAAGAAGAAAATGCATTAATATTCTTTAAACTTCGTATTGAAACGGATACCACACACACACACACACACATATATATACATATATATAACTTGTTACAAAGTTGTAAATATTACTTGTGTTTGTCTTAAAGTATCTCAGACAGATCGGAAATACTCAGAGTTTGGGCAAAAATCGCACATTTAATGTTAAAGAACAATGTTGGAATTTCTAGTGATTAGGCGACTTAGCGATCTTTTGGCGGGATTCTTGGTGACTTGGCGACCACTTGGCAAGATTTGGCGAAAAATAAATGTTTCTGGAAAGTTCCATCATCGAAGCTCCAGGGCTAATATTAAGCGAGATAGCCAAGAAACTTCTATAACCTTGGCGAAACTCTTAGATTTTCATGCCAAATCAGGTATAAATACCATCGGCCGAGATAGAAGCAGTAGTAGTCCGCAATAGATGGCGCCAGCTATGCTAGTATCTTCAACTGCTTTTTTTCTCGAAACTTTTTCATTTGTTTCTTTCAATTTTTTCAGCATACATTCTCAGGACAATCATCTACTCAAAGTTAAATCCACTTCTCCAATGGACTTTTCATTTGCTAGATTTGGGCTGGAAGAGCTCTCCGCGCTCTAGGCGCCCATTGAACTTCAACGTCAACGAGAAACAATAGTAGTATCTACCCAATACTACCCAACAGAAAGTGTAAAAACCATCAATAGTAGAGTCTTCACTACTAGAATCATGACACAAGTTTGAAGGCCGCTCTCACGGCCTAGACGTTCGATGAAAGCGTAACTTGCGTGCGAGAAGTAGTAGTAGTGCAGAGGAGGAACAGTAGTGAAGACGATCAGTTTTTTATTGCTATCAACTGTTATCCGTCTGAGATATGAGTGACATCTGTATTCGGAAGCTGTTTCCTGCGAAATTAGCTGAATTGAAGCGTATAATTATGATGTCTACAGCTGGAATTTACTGAGTCCTGTAGAAATTGTTACGAATAAAAGTCTTAAGATTTTTCAGAGATTGTTTCATCGATTCTTAATCTGAGCCCCGAAGCGTAGTACAATATATATATATATATATATATATATATATATATATATATATATATAAGTTATTTCAAGCATATTTTCTAAATCGTAACTAAGTGTTCTTCGGCGTGCTGTTTTTCGCAGTTCGTAGGGGAAACGGACACTTTTTTTCAATTTTGATGATACAATCATGAAAATAGCAAGAAAATCTCTTAAGTGGTTCTGCCTCTCCAAGAATTTACACCTCCCTAATGGTAGGGCTTGGGACCTCGACAGAGTTCACGTGCATCAATTCCACTACACGGTGGGTCTTTAGTGACATCAGGGCTCGAACCCCCGACTAAACAAAACTCTGGCAGTAAATCCGTTACCATGACTACTAGACAACCATGTCAGCCCCGCTACACTGCGGGAACAAATGTAAGGACAACAAATTTTTTTAAATTAACTACTGTAAATTAGTAATGAAATAGATATTATTTTGATTCATTGTAATTATATGTGTACAGAAAATATTTATAAACATTTAATTTTTGATAAAGTACAATAATAAATTAAAGATAATTTTTAGCAAATTTCCAATTAAAAGGGAAGTTCATTATTTTCATGATTTGTTACATTTTTTTTTATTTAATATTTTTGGGACCTCCTTTCGTATTGAGACATTAAGCCCTTCTGCATATTTACAGCAAGTTTTTTTAAAGTATTCATGATCAATACCATTCCACGCTACGCCCGCTTAGATATTATCTCCAGATTCTTCAAAGGTATTTATACTTTTTCCCATTAGCATACACTTTTCTAACAAGTTATCCCCAAACGTTTCACATGCGAGTTATCTTAACTATTACTCGCATGTGAAACGTTTGGAAATTAGTGACCACGGAAATAATTCCGTGAAATATTAAGTGACCACGTCAAAATATTGATGTTTCTTTCTTCGAACCATTTTGTACTGCAAGAGAAGCGAGGCAAGAAGTTCCATCTTGGTGAAAAATAGAACTATTTTCCCTTCCAGGTGAACGGTATGCAAAAGTTGCACGTCTTGCATTAGTAGATACTTCTTAATGTTCTTATTAATAGAATCTACTGCTAAATCCGTTTTTCTGCTAACTGAAACTTCTTTCCAGAACATCAAAGATCTGCATTTTAAAACGACAGCTCCAATTTCGTCTTTATCTTTCCTGAGATTGTATTGATAATAGTTAAAAATATTCTGTGCATGAATTAAAACGTTTCTCATCCTAAAATATAATATTTCTCCAGTCAATGTTTTCTGCAAATCACTTTAGCACAATGTCTCATTTTGTGTTTTTCGGTTATAAAACGGTAGTTTCCTTGGAAAGCGGAGCTGTTATCTGGCAGCCGCAATATTGCGGTAACTGACGTCACTAAAACGTTGTCTACGTAAATCAAATGGCTTGGTTTCTGAAGAGCTTTGAATGAGAGGCGAACGTAAATCAATGGGTAAACTATGGTTTCCTGTAAAAGACTTGATTAGGAAGATTAATGACGTCAGTCACCACAATATTGCAGCAGTCTGATAATGGCTCCACTTTTGTAGAACACCTTAGCTTTATACATGGTTTTTTTTACATATTTTGAGCAATAATTTAAAACATAAATACTTGTTAGTCTCTAAACTTTTGTATAAAAATTGCGAGCAATTTGAGCAGCAGACATTTTTTCACAACCAAATCATTAGTTCCGCTTTTGATCACATCTTCAACAAGCAGTTTTAGTTATTCAGTTGTTGTTATTCTACTTCTACATAAAAATCACACTTTTGCAAGTTGATTTCCGTAAGTGTTTTTCCTTGAGGTGTTTTAACTAATATGAGTTTGAGAAAATTTAGGTGCTTTTATACATAAATCAATTTAGACGTTACGGAAAGGGGAAACTCCAAAGAAGTCCGATTCTTGAAATAAGAACGAATCGAGACGAAATCCGAAATGGAATGTTCTTTTCTGCAGGCAGATTTTCACTTCTTTTTCAGCGATTCAGATTCGATTTGTAGTCGATTTCTACATCCTAATGGAATCAAAACTGAATTTTCCTCCTTTTTTATTTGTATTTTTTATTTTCACATTAATTTATATTATTATTTTTAAACTTATAAAACAATTCTAAAATTCTCACATTTTTATTAAGTGTTAAAAAGAAAGCGAAGAAAAAGCGTTTATATAGTGTGTGTAGCATAATAATGCGTATAAATTTTGACTATGCACTCATAATTCTACAAACGAATATTTTTGATTGTCGACATGTGTTTTAGAGCTTATAATGTAAGATTAACTCGAAGATGTTTTATTACAGCATGTTTATACATATTGATACAGTACTTAACATTGCCATTAATTTGAATTTGATAAGTCTAAGAATGATTTATAAGGAATTTTTGTATTATTTATTTCTTTATCTTGATTCTTATTATTATAAGCCAAAAAAGGTGAACAATAGAAGAATAAGAATTTAAATACTCAATACAGTTGGACTCCCTTAACTTGCGGCTGAACCATGTCTCCCTTTCTATGTGATTCAGACAGATCTTCTTTCAAATGATGTCAAGACTTCCTTTTAAGAGCATACATTGATGTGGCGACTTCTTAAGTTATTTTTTGACGTCATTTTGACTGCGGAGCTGTAAGAAGAATTGAAGAAAAGGAGCAGACGATCTTTTCGTCACTCACTTAAGTTTTAAATTTGTAAATGTTAAGTTTGAGATAAATGAGTGGTCATTGCCTCTCAAAAAGGACAAAAGTAAATATTACGAAAAAATCGTTTGCTTAAATGATTATGGAAGAGATTTGCTCCTGTGCGATTGGCAACAAAAACATTATTATTATTATTATGTGTGGTTCTTTAAATTTTAGAATCGGTCTACTGTTGTAATGATTGGAAATGTTTCTGCTTACATTAAGTATTATTTAAAAGTATTATTTAAAAGCTCCAACATTTGAAGTTTCTTTTACGTTTTCGGTGTGGCTAATTAATCTAATGGAACTAATTAATTTAATTAATTTAATGGCTAAAGTGAAATTTTAATGTAACGGCTCTCCGCAACGACAGAAAAGTTGCTTGCATGCCTCACACCTTCTGAAAGGAAATTATGGGGAATTGACGGTTTTATCAACACACTCCTTCCCCATATTGATACCTCTTTTCTTTCTATTCTATATATACCATACGATGAATATACCATTAAGTTTCAATTTCCGCTAACAAAAATGGAGTTCAATACATCAGATTTGAATGTGAGAAATTAGAAGCATGAAAAAGAAACGAGTCACGTATGCTCGTGCCCCGAAAAACGAGTAAAAAAGAAGTGCTGGATTTTTTTGGAAATCTCTTACGAAATAGTTTTAGTTTTACTCATATTCTTAGTTTTATAATCGCAAAGTTTAGACGGGACTTCCGTCACGAAGACAATGCGGTGAAGTGGAGATGAAGAAAATGCTTTCTTTGCGACGCAGCATTTGAGAAGGTAAATCACTTAAATAGTTTTTATACATCTTTTTTGTATTGAATATGAATCACTATTTCTTGAGTATTACACCTTATGAATAGATTTTTCAAGTAGACCTTATGAATAGACTTTGGAAGTAGACTTCGTAGAAAAAAATTTCATAAAGATATTATAAATACTTTACCAGAAATTCACAAAACATTTAATGATATAAAAACGTTTCCAAATTATTTCTTACCAGAATTTATTTAAATTTATTTATTTATTTTGAATATCTTCTTTAGACTCAACATCCATTCTATGGGACATTTTTATTTTAAATGTAGAGAATAATTTACAGTTTTATATCCTGAGATCAGGCACTCCATTATTTTGAGTGGCCGCGGTAGCCTAGTGGTTATGGCTTCGGATTCGTGGCCGGCGATTTTCGTTCCGTCACGGGCTCGATCCTTGGTGCTGTGTTGCCAGGGCTGATGCTCATTAAGTCTGTCGGTTCCCAAAGTCCTCCCGTTGGCTTGGTGTGGAAATTTTGAGAGGGAGTGACAGGTCAGGTGTCGTCGTCGTCATTTGACCGTGGTTCAGAATTATGAGGTCTATCGCAAATTGCCCTCGTGTTGCTTCTTGTGAAACATAAATGAAAACTATAAACAAAACCGTTACATTGAACACTCCAGTACTGTCATCTATTTAGCAAAACTTTAAATTATTTGGCAGGATCCTTGTTCCACAAACATTTAAAAATGGTGAATAAGAAGAAGGTAACAAATGAAGGTATGTCAGCAGTTTGAATTTAGTTTTATTATACTTTTACATGTTTTTTTTTAATTAAAAATAGCTAATATACAATTTTAGATACGTGAATGATGAAATTATGTTATATATTTAGTCAGTAATACAATTTTTTCCTAGATTAAGTCCCAATATCCATTACCCTGAACTAGCCAAAAATTGTGCATTTTTTTTAATTTAAAATAAAATTGGCTGTATATACTGTTTTTTTTTTATTACTTTTTAGATGTTTTATCCTAAATTAGAGGGAAATTTCTCAAAGAATACGGTCTTGTGTCTCAAGAGGATATGTAAATACATAAAATTACTTGTATTGAAATATTACTAAAGATATTTTATTTATACTGTAGGATTATAAAATTGGAAAAGTGTGTTCTATTTCTTACGTTTAATTTAACCTTTAAATGTATATTGTTGCCAATTTTCTACTTACGTTTTCGCTTAATTTTATTCTAAAACCTTAGTGTGTACGTTTCCGAAAGCTCGTCGATAACCATAGACAATAAATCATGTGTGAAATAAAAAATGGTATGTAATGTATATGTACTTTTGGTGGGTAAGTTATATTCGTTTCTGACATTGGAATTTGGTGGGTGTTGAAGTTCAGTATGTTACCTGAAGAGACAGTTTCTATTGTGTCGAGTGATTTATCTAATTGTTGAAAAATTACTTCTAATCTAATGTCATGTAAGCTATCAATGTTTGATGCTGTATTTGAAAATTATATAAGATACAAGCTAGTTTTTTGGGAAAGACTGTATGTTGCCAAATATCTACATACAAGTTTTTTTTTTTTTTTTTTTTTTCAAAATAAATATACCATATTATTACCTAGATTTTTTACTTATTTTTTACGTAACCTATGACTATTCTCCTATAATAAACGATTTCATTTAATTCAAAACAAATAATCATGCATTTAAGGGTTAATTCAGAGAATGATCATTTTAAAATAAATTTATCCGATTTGATTTTTTCTTTAACGTATGGAATAATGGATTGCGTGTATATGCAGCAATTAAATAGTGTTAAAGGCATTCGATTTTCTTCGAAGAATCTTAAGAACAGGTGAATCAAAGGACAGGTTGAAGAATAGGTATTTATAAAGAAACAGATAAGAACAGATTATCCAAAAAAAGAAAAAATAGAAATTCCTATCCTTAGTAAGGAAGTGAAGTCGAGAGCTCTCTTTTAAATATGCCCCTCCCCCGTCAGTTTCCGGATGTTTGCTGATCTGATCTTTGTCATTTTAACTGAAACTTAATTTAAACTGTAGAAAACATTTTAACTATTGAAGTTTTATAAATTAATTCTAATGAGAGAATATATTAATTTAATAGGTGACTTATATTTGATTATTTATTAATAAAGCAACACTAAGATATTTAATGTGCATCAGCCCCATTACAAAGTGGGTAATAGCATCAAGGCTTGAACCCAAGATTAGGTGAAAACAATGCCAGCCGCAAGTCCGCTAAGCTACAGCGGCCACTTAATTTAATAGATATCTAATAAACAAGTCAGTGTCTAAATTTCACTTGGAAATAATTCAGCGAACTTTTTCTTAAATTAGTGTGTTATGAAGTTTTTAGAGCAAATATATTATTTAAAGTACTTCGTTTTTCTTCTCAACCTATAACATTACCTACAAAAGCTTTTTAACTTATTATGAAGCCTACGCGTTCATTTGATAACCTAATGTAAAATAGAGTAATATATGACACGTCTACTTTTATTTTTCTTTCTCAAAATTTTTAGATTATGCTATTGTTGTATATATATATATATATATATATATATATATATATATATATGTAGAAATTGGGGTGATGGAGATTGTTCATCCCGAATCTACGATGGTTTGCTCTTACGCAATGGGCTGGTTGTCTAGGGGGGTAATTTCGGATTCCATGTAATGTTGTTGATGATATTCAAAGATGAAGCTTGCAGTAGCTTTACTTGTTTATTACGAGAGATGAAGGATGAAAAGTATTTACAATATTATGTGAAAAGTAAGTTGACCAGTTCATCTGATAAAGATAGATGGCTGCCTCATTTAACCCATATTATCGATGGACGTTGGAACGCGCTCGGGCGTTGAAGTTTACTTCCGACGCGGGTAGCGGAGGAGAAGAGAAGCGGAGAAAGTGGCGGCAAAAGAGAGCGCGAAAACGAGCGTCACTTAGTTTTATTCTCGGATAGGTGGCGCTGCATGAGCTTATCACATGACTCTTGAATCGTGGCAACATCTATTGAGTATCGGAGGAACTGGTTTTACAGTAGATTGAAAAGATAAAATTAATTGCTTAATAACAATTGGATGGAAAATCCTACATATATATATATATATCAAAAAAAGTAATTAGATTGAAAAAGAAACTCTTTTGCTCGACTTTTAGATATCTCGTATGAATAATTTTGACTGGTATCTTACATTTGATTTTTTACATCATTTTGTTGAATATTTTTGCAACAAATTTTTAAATTGTCATCAAAATGATTTGCATCTTAAAACATCATTTATAAAGCATGTGTTCTTACAATAGAAAAGTTGAATAATAGCTGATTATGTAAATCATCAATAGCAAAATCATCGAGATAACAAAAACATAAAACACTCATATACAGGAAGAATGAAAGACAAAATATATGTTTTCAAGTTTATAAGCAAATTTAAAGATGTATCGATAAGATTTAAGTAACGATGAATATTTCTTTGTATCTTTAAGGAAAGAATCTTTCTCTAGACACATTTAAAAATAACAAAACTAATTAAGGATACCAAAACAGGTGAAAAATAATAAAATATTGATTTTTTTTTTTTTTTTTTTTTTTTTTTGTAGAATGTATCTTTTACAATTATTAGAAGAGCTTAACTTTTTCTGCCCAGTAATGATATTTTAATCATTTTGCAGCACTATAAAAATATTTTTTTTTTCAATTTTTTTTCTTCTTATTTGAATTTGAACATAATTTTTGAATTCTCGTAATACATATTTGCATTTAGGTGCGATTTTTTTTTTAAAAAAAACTAAATATTCAGGATAATTTATATCTCATTTATAAAGCAATACGCAAAACACAGTGAGAATAAAAAATTTTAATGATATCACTGTAAAATTTCTTTGTAAATGTTATAGAACTTTGATATATTTGAAATATTAACTGCCTTCTCTTTTTATATATAAAATTATTTTTTTAAGATTTAGTCTTTTTTCTTAGAGAAAAAATATTTTTGGTTTGCATACATGCACATGTATTCTTTACAGATGCTAAAAATGTATAACCAAATAGTATAATAGCGTTTATTCAAAAATGTATCTAAATGCGGATATTTATTAAGAAATCTCAAAAATCATGTCCATGTTCAACTAAGAAAAAAACGAAAACCTTCTAATTCAAAATTACTTGTATAATTTAATACAGAGAGTTGGAAAAAACGCTATACACCCACTTCTTTTTAACTACTTATATCTTACTTTCATTTCTGATTAATAAACTTTTTTTTCACATTCTTATTCTATTTTCTTAGCAAATAAAACAATCTCTCTCGTTTCACTTTTACTTATCACTCAACTTTTAGCCCTACTTTGGTTCCTAATTACCTTTTGTGTCGTTAAACTTCACACAAATAAAAGGAACGTAGTTAATAATAACAACTAATTTTATTCTTCTATGTTTTTATCGTCTTACGTATGAGAGCGCCTCAATTTTAGTGCATACATCACCTGCGATACAGTACAGAGAGCCCTCTCGCTTTCTTTAAGAGAGCTTCTCTCTCACTGTGGAGTTATGTAAGCAAACATTTTATACACTTGCCCCTTAAAAGCACCCTATATAGGATTGCGATAACAATAGGAGGATTAAAATATTATTAGAGACATACAAAATCTAAGCTCTGCATAGAATTTTGAAAGGTATATGTCGAAAAATAGAGAGTCTTAAATTCAAAATATATTTTCCTATTCCTCATATGTCTTGATAATCTTAATAGCTTTACATGTCTCATAATTAATCGAACGAACTAAATAACTGGCCTTTCTATTAATTCAAATACACAAATGTTCTTTCTCGCTCTTAGCTCCCAAATTTCTTACATGAATCTTAGATTGTGGATCATTACTAGAAAAGTCGAATGGGTAAACGTTAAACATGCTGACGTCATAGTGCTTCGGATATACCATGTCTTTTGGAATTAACAAGATCTTCAAAGAAATACTCAATGTTTCTTCTTACTCGCTTTGAAAGTCAAACAAGCACTGTTAGGCTGCAGAGAATAGCCAAGATGGAGTTTTTCCTTACCAAATCGCGGTTCACAGAAAACTGTGTTAAATTTCTTTAACTACAGTTGTGGACTTAAAAAGTAAAGGTAATTACATTACATTCCAAAAGAAAGTACCGCTGCAAACATACCCATTTCCTAACTAATGGTCCGCGGTGTGGTTGTACGGTTTTGCAGAGTCGACCTCACATTAAGTCTGTCCTCTCGGGTGTTAGTCATTTGAGGACGTGGAGATTCTGCAGGCCGTTAAGTTTGCAACCCATTGATTCCATATTCCCACAACAGTGGTTGAATTTCACCCAGTGCGATGGGCAATATCACGGAACGATAATCCACACTCTCGATAGATAACGGTTCTGTCTCTATCGAATTCCGAAACTTGCTGGTAAGCCTTTCTTCTTATTATTCGAGGCATAATACGATATTCTGACCACACTCCGACTTTACTAAGTGCTTCCCGAATGAGAAATCAACTACACAACTTTTCTTCTATTCAGTGCTTCAGATGTCGTTTCTCTCTCCTGCGACATCTGAATGCGCTGGAATACTAATCATGTGCATATCCTTATCTCTTCTTTTTTTTAATATATATATATATATATATATATTCTAAAGAAACGCTGATGTTGTTTATACTGAAAAGAAGCGATAATCATTCTTTACTGTTTTTAAAGCATTAAAACTTATAGAAGTCTAAGAACACTGCAATTTTCCCACTTTTGTAATGTAAGGGGAATTTTCTTATAACAGTTGATCTTCAATTCTTGGTTCTAAGATATTGTTGTTTATGTCTAGGAGATGCCATTTAAACCGAGTTTATGAGATGGCGAGCAATCGGATTGATTTGAAGGGTTATCGTAAGCTCTATTTCTGAAACTTTGTCCAAAATATCATCTTTGAAACTGTAACGCCCTACCGACCCGGGCGTCCTCTTATGCCATCACTAAATTCAAATATTAAATACTACGACACAAATAATTACAAAACCACCAAAACAACTTTCACAATTTATTAATATATATTTACTATGACACCAATAACTACGCTCGCCAGGTTAAGCTTTCTAATATCTTAGTTCAACCCACCAATAATAATCTAACAGCCTCTTACCAATAGTACTGCCTCGACTGCAACTCAGATTCCGGAACCACTGTTGAAAACACTAGATCAATCTATCTACGACAATCACTACTCGAACCTTCCACAATAAACTTTAATTCCTCCTTTCCTCCAAGTGACTTTAATTCCTGACACTTCGGCTTCACCTCATCTCATCTCATCTACAGTATTTCTCTCAGATCTTCCTTCGGCTACTCTTTCAGATTCTCTACTCCTTCCGACGGAGTTTATATAATTCCTAACACTTCACTTCATTCCTAACTGCTTTACATACTACTTTATGCATCACGTTTCATTTTTGGTTGGGCAAAGGTTGTTTAGCGAAAGCAATCAATCTCAATTGAAAGTCCCCAAGGTTAGTGAAGAGAAACCGCGAACAGCCCAATGTCACAAAACTACCTCAGCAGACAAGAGGGTACTTTAAGTTCTTCGAAGTTCTTAAATGAGCTGGAACAATGATTGCTCCATGTATGGGCGTGGCTTCTAATTCCAGTGTTTGATAACTTAAATTGGCTATTTATACGCCGATGTAGCCAATGCATTATGTTTCGGCTTGGACATGCATTATTAAAACCCATTTATTTAATTTTTTTCGCAACAGTCGGTGATTAGTTGGGTTTTTTTTTTTTTTTTTTTTTTTTTTTATGAAACTGTTAGCTTTTATAAAAAAATTACAATTTCTCATTTGTAAAACATGTTTGAAGTTAAAATGACATAAAATTCAATAAATAGTTCAAAGTACAATTATTACATATCTTACGTTTTTGTGTACACTTTTTTTCGAATAAGGAATAAAAGATTTATTGCAATTCAAATTTGAAGATATGTGTGCTTTCAAAGATATCATTACATGAAGTGTATAATCCGAAATTGGAGTTGCTTTCAAGAAGCTTCAACTTTACCCTAGCATATTTCTACATGGAAAGGACTCCTTAAAGAGAGATATGTACTATTATAAAAATATCATGCAACTGACAGACAGCACTGGTATTAGGCATAAAATTGAAGTAATTAGAGGTAACCAGTGATCCCATATAGCACATAAATCTCATTCATGATATAAATCTCAAGTCTATTAGAAACTTTATTGCACTTTTTGCAGAGGCAATGGGTATAATTGGGGAAAATGAAGGTGGTTAAAATATCTGTTTTCGAAGACAAAAAAAAATGGCGTTGATAAGGTAAGCCATTCTTACCACTGTACGCTGCCATCTATTAGACGATGTTGAAATAATTTTGGCATTGATTCATTGGTCAATTTAGATTTGGCAAATCATTTGCCATAAAATGGTTTGCCACGCGTCGATGAGACCTTAATTCATCATTATACACTGGAAACCAAACAACGATCAAAATACTGGGATGTTTCTGATGAATCTGCTCCAAAGAAGGCGAAGACGGTATCATCAGGCAGAAAAATTAAGGTGAATATTTTTGGGGTGTTAAGGGTGTCATACTCGTGGACTTCTTGGAAAAAGAGAAAATTTCTATGCACAATAATGCATTCCTAATACGAGTACTTTTGTGAGCATGATTGCATTGGCTTATATGTAAAGGTGGTAGATTATGTGGGCAACAATTAATGTTAAAAGGAACATATTCAGAAAGTGTTGCGATGTTATCTGTTTCAAGAGTACATTAAGGTACTTATAATTTTAATATTCAAGTAAATTTTGTGAAATTAACGTTTTATGTTATTATCTGAACCTGAAAATCAAGGTTTTGGATTTTGATCGTTGGAAAATATACGTCTTAGAAAAGTGTGCAAAATATCCTGTGTTGTTATGCAAATATAAGTTCTTTTTTCACACAGAGGACATACGCACGTCATTTCCTTTAAGAATGTCTCCTTCTTGGCCTGTGATGTTAGTTATGTTTAATCGTTCGTGACATAGCTGTCTGTCAAATATACTCTACGAAATATAAGAGTTCACTCAGGACAATCTTGATCGTGTTAAGGAAGGCATCGCTGGAAAAAGAGAAACTTAGGTTCGATGACGTTCTCAAGAATTCGTAATCAGTTCTCAAGTTTCCTCCATCTTACTGTAACAGGGTCTTTTTTCCTTTTGGGGTCCAATAAAAATTGTGTTTTCGTCATTAATCCTCAAGCTGTACTCAAGGGAATTAAATATTCGTCAAGAAATGAAAGGGATACTGCAAGAAATGTCGCAAGATGTTATGAAAAATGTGAGGAAAAAGCCATACTTGCGTAAATACCATACTTGCGAAAGGTATTCGTCTAAGAGATATTGTTTTCTATATTTTCATTTCCTACAATATATAACAAACATTTCATACAATATATAACACATACAAATGTATAAATAAATGTATATTCTAATGAAAACACTAAAAAGTGTATTCATTTAAAACTGTAGAATGACTCTCGGCCCGCCCTGTACTTTTGAGAATGAGATAAAATAAAAAAAGGGCAGGTTTTTTTCCCCCTGTCTTTGATGATCTTTGCTCTTTTGAGTTCCTTGACTGATGATCAAAATTACAAGGTTCACCTCTAATAGCCCTAGCGTTGCTTCTCAGTACAACGTTAATAAACAATCACAACCACTCATTCACAACACAGATTCCTTAAAGTTCCTTATCTACCAGCAATTTCGCAGTTAATAACAAAATCTTAATTCTATTCAGTAATTTCAGTAAAATTCGTAAGTGTAATCGTATCGAAAAGGGCAAAAAGTAATAAAGGTTCGACTAGAAAAGCCTTTTTTTCTTCGACTTTTGAAAATATTTAAAAACATTTTTTAAAGATGTGAAAAAACCTACTAACTAATCATTAAAATAAATATAAAATGTATTCACTACTCGGAGGGCAAATATAGTCTCACAGGAACTTTCAAATTTTTTTATTCTTTAGGATACACTTTATTTTTTGCACTCGCATATATACATTTATCTCAATTTAAAAAGGAAATTATACGTACGAAGTATAGTTGAAACGTAATACTTTTATGTCCTCCATAACTTTTTTTTATTTGTTATCCAAATGTAAGAATTTGACATTTTTCCTGCATCTGAAAGCTACATGTATCTCTATACAATGCTTTGTTCTCCTCTATCTTAGGTTTGCTGAGAACTGAAGATGGGACCCACATGGAGATAAAATTGAAGAGTCATTGTATCTGACCTTGCACCTTGTGAACTTCAACTCTTCCCAAAGATGAAGAGCGCATTCAGGGACATCATTTTCGTTCTGGCGACGAGGTGAAGGTAGCCTTTAATCCTGGTGTCGACAATAGCTACCAGAACTCTTTTCCGAATGGTTTGTCTGAATCAGTCAAGAGTTAGTGCAGGGGCGTGGAAAGGTCTCGGAACTTCATTCATAAAATGAATAATGCACTACATAGAGAATATATGCACTTTTGAGGTACAATAAGAAAATCTGTAACAAATAAAAATGTTATAGCCATAAGTATCTTGGTTTTCAATAAAGCCTCACCCACATATGTATGCGTTGCGTGTTTAGAAATTCCCCATTGGATTAACAATACTTCCACGAATTTCAAATTATCTTATGGTCTTTGTCTACATTCAATTTTGAATTCGGGAGCACAATAATTTTTTTGCTAAATTTCTACATGCCTTATCAAATGTAGGCAAATTTGACTTCCTTATTCGAAACGTTCGTTTAATAAACCATGTAAGTCACATAATCAAAAATTTTCAGGAATTAATAAAAATTGTATAATACACATTTAACCGAATCTTCAAGAACCTTATTGAGCTAAATGACATTCAGAGATTAAAATTTATAAACAGTTTATGATTTTTATTATTTTTGCACAGTTAAATTTCTTAAAAAGTCTAAAAAACTTTCTTCGACTTCCGTTATTTTAGCAAGAAACAAAGTGATCAAATATTAACTTTTTCGTGTCTTTCAATCATTAGGGTACATGACCATATTCGGCTTTATTCTCGTTTTTCGCATCCACAGCTACTCGTCCTGTCAAATATGTTTCTATTGAATAGTATATGCTCTTATAGAATGCTATCCTAAACTGGATTTAAATCGTCTAATTTTTAACTGTTAATTGACACTTTCGATACGTAGTTTTAGGTCATTGGAAGTGATAGAAGGTTTGAAATTTTTTCCAATGTAAATGGGTCTTTAACGATTCCATCAATAAATTCCTACACTATATTATTTGAATAGGAAGGAATGTAGTAATGAGTGATTTTTACCCAGATTGTGGGTCGTCTTCGCTTAAGGGTGCGTTAGCGATAAAAAAAAATCATGCTTGTAGGAAACTAGCTTATGAGGTTTTGAAATGTTGAAATGACCGATTCATTTGAATGTAACTGTGCACACTAAAGAGTTCTAAAAATAAGTAAAGGTTTTTAAAAAATATATTTCTGTCTAATTTCATACTTCTGGTTTTAATGAGTTTTTTAATTTTTTTTTTTTTTTAATATTTTGGAGGAGTTATAAAATCTTTTGGACAAACGCCCTTACGCTTTTATGACGTTAGTTCAAACCAGCCAAACAGACTATTAAAAGGACTAGTAGATTAGAATTAATATTTTACTAGAAGCCACACGAGTGCTATTGGAAAAATGCTTCCCAATTATGAGCCAAGGTAAGGGAACAGGCTCAGTTCCATTTAACGAGCAATATAGTACCATTATTCCCCAAGACAGTCATTTGTGGAAGCAGAACTTGATCCTACGACTCAACTAGAACAATATTTATCTTGGGCCAGGAGAGCATAATCACTGGTCAACCCTCCCTCCTCTCGTACAATTCCAAAAAACCAAAAGATATTCAAAGGACAGTAACTCATAAAAGAAAATTGTGCATGGAAATTTAATTTGTTAAAATTAAATTTAGTGATTTATTGACCGTTTTCTCGACAATGAAGGTCATTTATTTTTCACTTAATTTGGCTATCTATTATTATAGAAAGGACTTCTATTACACAAATGAAATGAAAATAATTTTAGCAAAATCGTGTTTCATTATGAAAGAATTTTCGTTAGAAGGAAAAATTCTACAAACTTTTACAGTTAGAAAACTTTTGCAATTCCATTTCATAATACTTTCCTTCATTTTATAAATTATTCTTATTAAGAGTTAAATAAACCACTTAAGTAGAGTTTAACATGAAAATAAAGGAAAAATACTTTGTTAAAAATTGTAAATATTAGATATAAAATTATTAACATTCGTTTCCTTATCTATATTTAAATTAAGGAAATCATTAAGCATTCTAAGAAATTGACATTTCAAAAGCATATGTAGCATTTTGTGAAGCCACTTTTTATACTTATGTCTCTCAGACTATTCTATTTAGTCTGTAAATTAATAAGAAAATACTTGTATCATTTAATTTTTTCATTACCATACATTAAAGCATCAGGAATTAAATAATCATAGTCCTCTGATAAATAAGTCTATAGTCTAGATTTTGTCACAGATTCACAATCACGAAGAATGCTGTTCATTTTCTCTTAATAGAAAGAAACCTTCCCTAAAACCCGTAGAAGGAATCCTTTAACCATTTGAGCCATAAATTCCCCAAATCCTTCACCACTATCACCAGGGAGCAGAAGTAGGAATAAACTTCCTTTCTATTTTGAAGATATTAATGGTTTCTGATTCAATGGTCTTCCAGTCAAAGCTTGGAAACATGTTTACCAACCATATGAAGTTCTTGCCATTGTCACTGTTTATGATTTCATTTCTACTTCTTCCAGAAATTTATCGTCCAAGACTTAAAAGGAAAGTCTTGGTATAAAGAGAAAGAATGAGTCCTGGATATTATACTACGGTATACTGCACAGTTGTTCAGAACGATTCATATTTTACCGTTTTTTTTTAATTAATTGATCCAATTAAATCCACCCCAATTACTTCAAATGCAAAAACTTCTTTTCTGTAAAATGGTAATCGAAAAGGTTCTGTTTCAATGCATTTGGCACTAAATCTCTAGCATCTCATATACTTTTTAACTACTGATTGAGTTGTTCTGTGCCCAATGGCAATCCAAAACTTTTCTTTTAAGCTGCCTTATAGAATTTGTAACCCTGCATGCATCATTTTCAAGTGAGTTTATCTAATAAGATGCTTCATAAGACGATGTTTTCCAGAAAGGATGGCAGGAACCTAAAACCTCATATATCATTTTTCTCTGTCAACTTTGCCTTGAATCTAAAAACTCCCTTTCTACTTAAAAAAAAATAACAGGTCAATTGAAAAGTCCCCGGCCTACCATAGTAAAACACATTCTTTTGGCAAAATTAGTTTTTTTTATTCAACATAATTCTCTTCAAGGGTGATACACTGATTATAGCGACCCTCCAACTTTTCGATACCATTTTTGTAGTACTATTTGTCCTTTGCTTCAAAATAGGCCTCAGCTTTGGCGATCACCTCTTCATTCGACGAAAATCTCTTCCCAGCGAGCATTCTTTTGAGATCTGAGAACAGGAAATAGTCGCTGGAGAATACGGTGGATGAGGAAGCAATTCGAAGCCCAATTCATGGATTTTTGCCATCGTTTTAACTGACTTGTGACACAGTGCAATGTCTTGGTGAAGCAGCACTTGCTTTTTCTTCAAATGCGGCCGTTTTTCGGCGATTTCGTCCTTCAAACGGTCCAATAACACTATGTAAAAATCGCTGTTGATGGTCCTTCCTTTTTCAAGGTAGTCAATGAAAATTATTCCGTGCGCATTCCAAAATACTGACGCCATAACCTTGCCAGCCGACTGTTGCGTTTTCCCACGCTTTGGAGCGGGTTCATCGTGTGCAGTCCACTCGGATGACTGTCGATTGGACTTCGGAGTGAAAGGATGGAGCCATGCTTCATCCATTGTCACATATCGACGCAAGAACTCGGGTTTATTACGCTTGATCATCTTCAAACACTGCTCCGAATCATCAACTCGTCTTTGTTTTTGGTCAAAAGTGAGCTCGCGCGGCACCCACTTTGCACAGAGCTTTCTCATACCCAAATATTCGTGAATGATATGATGTACACGTTCAGTTGATATCTTTAGAGTGTCTGCTATTTCATTCAATTTCAATTTAAGGTCATTCAAAATCATTTTGTGGATTTTTTCAATGTTTTCGTCGGTAACAACCTCTTTTGGGCGTCCACCGTCTTCGGTGCACATTTCACCATGTCTAAAATTAGCATACCAATCCTCGATGGTTGATTTTCCTGGGGCAGTGTCCGGAAACTCGGCATCAAGCCAAGTTTTTGCTTCAACTGTATTTTTTCCCTTCAAAAAGCAATATTTTATCAACACGCGAAATTCCTTTTTATCCATTTTTTTCACAATAACAAAAGTGGCTTCACTCAAAATGCTATAATTCACAAACTAATGATCCGACAGCTGTCAAATTTATACACCCATTTTTTGAGAGTTAGGGCAACTAAAATGATATGGATTTAATTCTAGTAGCGCCATCTATGTGTCAGGCCGGAGACTTTTCAATTGACATGTTATTTAAGGATTTTTGTTCATAGTTGTATTCTTCCATAATAATTCCACCTTTGATTACTTTTATTAGTCTTTTCTGGATATTGGCAATCTCAGATACAGTTTTATTTCCCTTTTCTCTAGATGCTCTTGTTTTTAGCATTATTAATGAACTTGTATATTCAACCGATCATTTGGGCATTCTTCATATAGCTAGAAAAGAGAAGGAAAAGATAATATTCATTCACACAAACTAGACTGTTTCCTTAGATTTTTCTTTAAGTACTTATTCCTCGTCGATTTAAATTATCAGATTCATGTGTTTTCTTTTCTAATTTTACCCAGGATTGTTCTTTCCACCATCTGGAGACCAAGATTCTCTGCACCGTGCATCCTCGGGAGGGAAAATATGAGCGCTAAATTTCCCAGGAATATGTTTTCAATTTTTAACACTCTGTAACTTTTTATCTCTTTAACTAGATTCTTCATAAATATCCCCCAATATCCATTCTCTTTTATTCATTGTTAAGCAATTGTAGAATTAGTCCAAAAGTATGTATATCAGAGTTTCCAAAATTTAAACTTATCTTCACAAATTCATTAAAGCGAGTCCATTTTCAATAGGGTAAAATTTCCAATCTTGTAATCGAATTTTTTTCAGTTCTAGATTTTGGCATCAATATCTGTATAACAGTTCTACATTCAGGTTGTTCCCGTTTAAAAATAGCAACCGCATACGATTTGCAGCGGCAACGCAAAACTTAAACAACTGTAAGATACTGATCCTTTTCAAAGATGTCTTACACGGTATTTTAATGATATTAATGTTCTGCATATCTTAACCCATTTTATAAATTTTTCTTTTATGGTATTTGGGGCATTTCAGAATTTCAACTTAATTTTAATCCCCCCCCCTTTTTTTTTGATGAAAAACCTTTGAATATAGTGCCACTGGACGGATGAAACCAAATGGATCAATCACTCGATGAGCTCAATACAATATAACTACACTTTTTACAAAAAAATTATAAGTTTCAGTAGCGGTTTTTCCAAATTTCATGTGAAATTTCACAACAATTCATTGCTCACTTATCTTTCTCCGGCGGGACAAAAAAAATACTCTAATGCGAACGAAGACTACGTGTATACGAATTTGTTTTCAGAAACGAGAGGCACTGTTTTAAAAGATAAGGCTTCACACTAAAGAACTGTCGGTCGCTGGAGTTTAGTTCATGCATACTTCTTTTGTAGCAGCGTCAGTCTCATTATTTAATAGCCATACCACGTATAGTCGAGAAATACTTCCAATCGCTTTCACAACTTCAAAATTGAAAGCATCAACAAATTCACTAATATAACTGAAATAAATTTGTTGCCATTTAGGGGACGATTTCGTCGTGTAAAACATGTTTTTCAACTAGACAATGCTAGCGTGCATACCAGTTTCCATCATACGCTAATGGCATTATACTACGAAAGTGATAATATTGAATTGGTCAGCTTGGTTTCCTGATATTAGTCAAAAAAGAGAACTTATGGGGAATAATTGTGAGCCAATTTTATGAAAGTTTAATATGGTTTCAATCTATAAATTAACTTTAAATTGTCAGAGCTTGGTCAAACAGTGAACTAACTGTTATAAACAATCCTGTGCAAAGCGTGAATAACACCAGTTTTCTATCAATTAATAGCTGAACTTTGAAGAAAGAATAGAATATATATGTAATTGAACCTTGAATAGAATAGAATGTTGCATAAAAACTATTTAACTTTGGAGGAAAAATTTAAAAAAAAAACAATTCAACTTGCAAGAGCTCTAGCTTGAACAAGATAGTGAAGCAAGAATTATAGTAATTTGATTCAACAGTAAACCGATCATTATGTATTATAAAGATGGGTGAGTCTTCGAAAACAATTCCTCTAACATCAATTGAAGCTGATAGGACATTTTTTTTTGACTCTAAGTTGTTCATAACAAAGCTAAGAACTAGACCGAGTAATAAAAGCATAGATTACTTATGTGTTCCTAAAACACACTCTAAAAATAAATGATTAAAATATTTTATATTTATTTTGTAGCTTAGTACATAAAAGAGTATAAATTTGGGAAATTATGAATATTTATAATTAATGTAATTAGATGTATATCAATTAAAAAATAATTTTCAGATTTTTTTTCCAAGTTTTGATGCAGAGAATTACTGTTTTGTTTACGGGATTTGGCGGAAATTCCCGGGAAGGAAAGAAGGGCGAGAAATCGGAAATCCCGATTTATTTATATAATTGTAAGCTACTTTTATCAAAATGTTAGGAACTATTATACTGTAGTATTTTTGTGCTAACTCAGTCTGAAACTATATTTTCATAACTATTTAGATTTGGCGAAAAATGCTCTGAATCAACAATAAACATTAAAGCAGTAAAAACTTTCGCCAAAAAGGTTGGTTGGTCTTATTAATGTTTCTGTGCTAGCTGTGTTTCTGGAAATCTGCTTTTGATAATGTCTGGCGAACCAAATGTTTCCAAAAATTGCAGACTCTAGGCGTGTGTAAAAATATGCTTTCCTAAATCAGGGATTTTCTTTCACAGATTTTTTGCGCCACTCGTTTTGGTGATTCATTGTCCAGCTTTAAACAGAATAAGACTGGATAACCTCAGGGCACTATGATTAGTCCCACTTATTCAATATCTTTATTAATGACCTCCCCGATATCTTAACTTCTGATGGACTGACTAGCACAGCTCTTTTTGCGGATGACCTCGTTATTTGATGCCGATCATCGAGAAGGGACAAATCCAAGCTAAATATTACTCTAAACTCGACTTTTGATCGATTGTTTTATTGGTGTATGAATAACAATATGAATATAAACATAAAGAAGACTTCTAGCCAGTTCTTTACTTTAAAAAGGTAACTCTTCACCCCTTGCCTTGCCTTTAGGGATACTGTTTTGCAACATAATGATGTATCGACCTATCTGGGTTGTAGCTTTCATAGAAAACTAAACTGGACTAGACATGTTGAGCATGTCGTGTCAAAGGCAATTATGAGACTCCCCATTCTTAAAAGATTGGCTGGAGTTAAATGCGGACGCAATACAGATACTTTGAAAACAACCTATACGACTTATATTCAACCGATTCTGAATTATTGCAACGGAGTTTTGATTCTGGCCTCTGAACGTACCTTGAATCTTCTTGATAAATTCGAAAACCATGTCTTTCGTATGAAAACCGGAGAAGTTAAATCCACCCCCGTACTCGCTATGAAATTACTTTGTCATCATCAACCAATGACAAATTTAATTCAGAAAAATGCTACAGTTCTATATAACAGAATCATTAGACTCCCAAACAACTCTTTCTGGCGAGATTATGACTATGGTAGGCATGTAATCTAAAGACTCAAAGGAGCTTCATCCAATGCACTCATGATAATATCCAATATAAGGTTATAAATGACGTGCCCCTGTGAATTGCTTTTTTTGTAAGTCCACTAGAGTATATGGTACTTGATGTCAGATGGGGAAAAAAACGTGAAAAAAAAAACAGAAAAGTGAAGGGGAAAAAAACGTGACTTTTGTCCAATTGCTCTCCACGTCATTGCTTCAGAAGCTATTCATACTCGCTTTCCTCCAAACTAGAGGCTTCTTATCTATACTGATGGGTCCCGTCTCGACTTTTCTCAATTTCAATTTTCTCAATTGGATCAGCTATTTTTAATGACTCCTTTTCATTCTACCTGCATGTTGGAATATTTACTACTCACTTCGATGGAGAACTCGAAGCTATCCATAAACAGATACGTTTCTGCCCTTCAGACTCTATCCAATAACCGAGAAAGTCTCCGTGTACATAGATGCAGGGTTCTCCAGAAGGAATTTAAAAAGAAAGTATCTTTCCAATGAGTCCCTTCCCACTGCGGTCTTTGGGGCAATGAAACAGTTGATTGCTTAGCAAAATAGGGAACTGCTATTCTCCCAAAGTTTTGTAGATATCTACCCTTACATTCTTCTAAATTGAAGATCAAGAAAGCTTTAGAGCAATCATTTAATCATGCGACTTCTTTTGTTGCTGTTGATAAGCCCTAGAGTTGTACTCCATGGATCCCACTGTGTCCCGGATTCACCCCGTGTTGTTGCTGTGGTTATGTTTAGACTTTTGACCTGACACGATTGTCTTTGTGCCAACTTGTCTCGTTTTAACATTATTAACTCACCTATATGTGTTCTATGTGATTCTGGACAAGCCATGACTGCTGCACATCTGGACGGATGTTCTTTAAATCATTTAAATTGTATTGTAAAAAAATATTGGAGAGCTCGTTGCTTAATGACATAATGTTCAATGGCCTGGCATTTGTTTAGTAAACAACGTCGCACTAGAAGCATAATGCTAGCCAATGGTGACGGACCTCATAATTTTGAATCTTTAATTAAGTGACGAGGAAGGTACCTGAGATGACACGTCCCACCTCTCCTAATCCTCCAAAAAGAAACGCACTAATTAAGCCAATAACACTTTTTTTTACCAATCTGATTGTGCTAAGATGTAAGTATTACATCATTTCCTTCATATTTAAAATTTTTTTAAATTATATCACAATTATTCTCAAAAGCTTGTGATAGTTTTTTACAACAATTTCTTGACTCTTGCTTATTCAACAGGACATTATCAGCTATTAACTTAAAAAATAGTAAAGGCATTTTATTACAAATAGCTTAATTATACTGCTGTTTGTAGAAAATGCAACACCATGAAAGAATCATCAGAATCAAATGAAATTTAATGCAGAAACGACTTGTACTGATACAAATAAATGATGAAATTTTCAAAACAAAAGAAACAAATTAAGCGTCCGAAATCAGTATTTGGTGCAGCCACCATGCGTTGCAATAAGTGCTGCTATACGACGTGGCATGGAGTCAAACAGATGTTGAATATCTGCTTGAGGAAGAGAATTCCATATCGCTTGTATGCGCAACCAAAGTTCGTCTTTGGAAACTGCAGGACGCGGATCACGAGCGAGACGCCGACCAACCATATCCCACACGTGCTCAATAGGCGACATATCCGGTGAATAAGCAGGCCAAGGAAGAAGTTGCATGCGTTGTGCTGAACAGAAGTCTCGAACAGTCCGCGCAACATGTGGGCGTGCATTATCCTGCTGAAAGATAGCTCCAGGGATGCCTTGAAGGAAAGGAACGACTTCGGGCTGTAGCACTTCACGGACGTACCTGTTGCTATTGAGATTACCCTCAATTCGTATCAAATTGGATCGTCCATGATAGGAAATCGCACCCCAGACCATAACTCCGGGTGTTCGACCACTATGTCGTTCAATAATACACTCAGGAAGGCAGCGTTGACCGGCATAACGTCTAACACGAACACGGCCATCATGGGTCCACAAATTGAAGCGTGATTCATCTGAAAAGACAACTTGGTGCCAATCAGCTCGCCTGTCTCTGTGCTCAAGAGCCCACTGCCGACGCAGCCGTCGATGATTCGCCGTGAGGGGAATCCTGTATAAAGGCACCCTTGCACGCAATCCACGGCGCAGCAGACGACGACGAATTGACGAAGCCGACAATTGTACACCTGTAGCAGTAGACCAACGTGCTGCCAGATGCCTGGAGGAAGCTGTGCGATCATTCACCGCCATGCGGAGCAGGTGTCGATCATCGCGCTCTGACGTCACCTTCTGTCGTCCAGTGCCTGTTTTTCGAGTTGTTCGGTGCTCGTCGGTCCACTGCTTCCAAACTCGCATCACTGTGGAACTGTTCCGCTGCATACGAGCTGCTATTGCGCGATAGGAAAATCCTCCTTCTCGAAGGCCGATTATCCTCCCTCGTTCAAACTCCGTAAGTTGCTTGAATTTCTTATTCTTCCGTCGTGGAGGCATACTCAGGTCTCACTAAACGTTTGCCACTAACAAATAATCATAGACTTTTTTCAACGTCCCGCTACAGCACTTTATTTATACGCTTTCAGCATCAATTCAGAGGGCGCTGCGCGCGCCGCGCACGCGCGATGGCTCTGAAACTTTATTAATTTGCATAATATCCTATAATTGACATTTGCTGCGAATTTCATTTGATTCTGATGATTCCTTCATGGTGTTGCATTTTCTACAAACAGCAGTTTATTTCGTATGATCTGATGACAGAGTCGCTACATGAGTTCGCACTCCAAATGGAAAATATAAATTTTGAAAGTGCATGTCAAATAATATTAACATATCCTAATATTTATAACCATTTCTGAATAAGTATTTCATATACATTTTATCAATATATATATATATATATATATATATATATATATATATATATATTATAAAACTGTTAGTTGAGCTAAAAATTTCGATGATTTATTTATTTATTCATACGTTTCATAAAATCGTTTGCTGTAATAATAAAATTTTAGGATTATTGAAGTAAAATTATAATCTGCTAGTTTATGTTCTGCCTCATAGTTGAAAATGTATATACTGCGTATCTTAAGTTTAAATCATTGTTTATTCCCTTTTTTTCTTTACCTTTTTTTTTTTAGATATAATGATTTTTAATACGGTACTATGTGTGTCATGCCGTATAATGATCTTTGGAAATTATCAAATGATTAAATATTTAATCTTTATCGTGCTATTGAAATATTTAATTTTTATCGTGCGTTAGTATCAATTTCAATGCATTTGTTAAATTGTAATTCCTCTTATTTTTAAGTTATACTTTTTTTTACTTTGTGGCATCCATTAATTTGGACTCGGTGATTTTTAATACTGTTTTAGGTTTTGAAACTATTTTTATGTGCAAAACATATATTTATTCAAGAGGGAAAATATGTGTATCTATACTTAAAATCTGTTTTCTACACGCTATAATCTTACTAACATTTTTAACATCCCAACGCTCTTTATCCTTGTTATTGTTTTATTTCTATTCTTTTTTTCTCTTTCTCCTTTTTCCTTTCTTCTTCCTGCAAGAGAAAATCATAAAATCTATTTACTTATTTCAAGGTGCGGAAACCTCTTCTATTAAAACTCTACTGTAATGGAATCGCCGATGCATATCACAGAAGATTTTAAAAACAATAGATGCGATTGCAATCCAATAAAATTCTGATTTTTATAAAATGTGCCGTTCTTCGTAAAAAAAATACTCTCAAAGTCATTCACGTAATAGCTTGAGTGAATAATTATTATGGTTAATGATCTTAACTATTGTAGACTGGTCTAAGCCGTTTGTTTTTTAAAAAAAATTTAAGCGGGGAGGAAGTATTAGATGTATAAAAGAAAACGTTCTTTAATGAGTTTGTTTCCATCGGAAATCTTCACTGGTTTATTAGATTTTCATTTGACTGCTCATTTGACAATCCACAGGCTTAAATATGTCGAAATTAAATGAAAAGCAAAAGGAATACAATAAGGTGACTGAATTTTACAACGGAAAATCTATTTTTATGACAGGAGCTGCAGGCTTTGTAGGAGTGGTGAGTACATATTTTAAAAATTTTATCCCTCATTTAAGTTAAACGTAATGCTTATAAGCAAGGGAACGTAAAGAAAACTGTCTAAGAAGCTATCGATTTTGATTCGTATTATAATAATTAATATCATAACATCAAATGTTCTTAATTTGATATATTTATGATATCTTTTTAATTAATTTATGAATTTAATTTTTTTTAAATTAATTTATGAATTTAATTTTTTTAAATTAATTTATGAATTTTTTTTTATTTAATAACGATAATTTTAATTAAATTCATATGATTTTAAATCTTAATCATATTGAAGCTGAATTCATTGCATCAGTTCTGAATATTCATACAATTACATGGATCTTTTGTGACGTGTTTACAAGTTTTTTTTTTTTTTTTTTTTTTTTTTTTTTAAGAGCGGTTATTAAAATTTTAAAGTTCTTGTTCTTATTTTAATAAAAAAATTTCTTTAAAATAAGTATAGTGCATTTATAAAAGGTTTAAGATATTTTGTACAAAAGAAAAATTGTTCACAGAATAAGTCTTATACAGTTAGTAAATTCTTTGTTATTATCGG
>BMAW01054594.1:0-64741 GCA_019974015.1 Nephila pilipes
GTATAAGAACTTAATTTTTATTAATAACATTAATATTAAAAAGCTTTCAATTGTAATAAAATATGCGATTCATGTTATATGTAACTATAATAATTGCAAACATCTACAGTGTTATAATGGATCCAATTATAAGGATTAAAAATGTATTTTGATGAACCTGTATTATAGTTAATCAAAATATTATCAGGGATAAGAATTTGAGGGAACTTACAAATAAAGGTACTGTTTTCAGAATTAATACTTCTAATAACAAGAAATATATACTCAGAAAAAATTAATAAAGCCATTTTTAACTTGTAACCAAATTAGCAATTATGTATTATGTACTTATTGATGACTTTAATAGATATAAATTTTATATTAATTAAGAATCAAAATATTTGAACTTTAAGATGATACTTTGATAGCACTAAGATTAGGATGTTTACACAATGGGTATTCAAATGAAAAGTTACGAAACGATACTGTAGGTATAAATGAAGACATTATTCAAAGTATCACAATAAGCCTGAGCACAACAATCCCATTGATTAACGATCAGAAAGATTCCATGTTCCCGGAGTTCTCGTGGCCGTGATGAGACCCAATCCTTTACAGCGTCCTTGAGTTCGTCGGCCGAGCTAAAGCGCTTCGCTTTCAGACTTTTTTTCAGGGGATCAAACACATGAAAATCGTTGGGCGACATTTCCAGACTATAGGGCGGATGGTAAAGCTGCTCCCACTTGAACTTGACCAGTTCCACGTGTGAAGATACACAGTCTTCCCGTATACTGTCACCATCCAGAGATGAATAATGGTCAGTTTAACACCTTCCACTATCAGACATCTGATAACGCCTCGTTTCTCCTCAATCGTCAATTTTTGCAATGCGAATATCATCATGTCTACACACGCACTACTACTTCAATTGGGCGGTGCTCTTTTTAAGAGCCTCTGCTCTCACCTCCGCATGCGGGCTTCAGCACATGCTCCTATCGGCTCTGGGGGCTCCATTAGCATACCAAGATGTCTCTCTACATTCTCCCATAGTGACACAGGCAAATATGTTAACGGTAACTTTCTTACTACGCTTCGTACCTTTTTCATTTGAACACCACTTATAAAGAACTATTAAAAAGTTACAACATTACTTACCTCTGTGTTTATTTCTTAGTTTAATTAATATTACTCTTTTTAGTTAACGTTTTTGTTTGATATTGAAGTATTTTAGATGATTAGTTTAGTGTAATTTAGAATTTATAAATGGTTCTTTTTTTTTCCTCAAGTTTTTTTTCTGAATTCCTCAATTTTCATATTTACCCACTTTTTCATAACGTAATTGACGAAAGTGTGAGGTTTTGATCAGTAATTACCGGTAAAAAATCATAATAATCCTTTACAAAGTATGGAACATTATTAATTACGTTATTTCCATTTTTATAAAATTTGTTTTCCTATACCTTTCCTTAATTTCTAATAGTTTGGTACTTTAATAGTTTGTTTTATCTATCTATCTATATCTTTGGGCTTAAGGTTTTAAATTTTAGTTTGTTTAACAATTGAAGTACATTTTTATTTGATTTGCCTAAATATTAATTCGATTATTGGTCATTTCCTTAGATATTTAGTTCTTTTTCTCTTAATTTATTTTACACTACCATCAATTTGGTATATTCTTAGAATATTATATGTTTATGAAATGTACTATTGTGTTTATATATATATATACACAGACGGAAGACAAAATAATACGAACACCTGTGAAATAATGGCAAATCTTTATTAATAGGAGGTTGGGCCACCCTTTGACTGAAGTACATATTTAATGCGACGTGGGATAGATGCATAAAGGTCATGGACAATATTTAAAGGAATATTAAGAAATTCCTCCTGCAGAACGGTCTCCGATTCCGAAAAGCTGGATGAAGGTGGAAATCGTGAATGAAGTTTGGACTCCAAATATTTCAATAAATATTCAATAACATTCAAGTCCGAAGACTGAGGGGGCCAGGCAAGATGTTCAACTTCATCGTTATGCTCTTCGAACCATGCTTTAACACATCTAGCATATTCGATAGGACGTTGTCGTCTTGAAAAAATGGTCGCGCTTCAGGGAATATTGTCTGCACAAAAGGATGGACATGATCCCCTAGAATGCTTAGATGGTGATAGGATTTGATTCTCCCAAGCAGAATAACAATTGGTTCAAGACCGTGACAAGATAACGCAACTCATACCATAATGGAGCCACACCCATGCTTCACAGTCGGCAAGAGGCATTCAGGATTAAACGCTTTTCTGGGGGTTCTCCGGACATAAACGCTACCGGTCGTCGGAAATAGGGTGAATGACGATTCATCTGACCATATTACCTGTTGTCATTGCTGTGGGAACTAGCCTTTGTGATCTCTGCACCACTAGTGTCGCTTGTAAGCATTAGTTGCTATCACCTAGGGCTTATGAATTGGCACTCTGCCATAAATGTTCGCAGCAGGAAGTTCCCTTTAGACAGTTTTTGTTGAAACAGGGTTCTGGAGATGACTGTTCATTTCGAATGTTATCTCGGATAACGATTGCTTGTGCTTTCGGGCTACTATGCGCGTCCAGACCCGTCTATCCCTATCAGCAGGCTTTGACATTCGGCCACTGTTGTGCTTTATCCGTCGTCTTACCCTCTTTCATGTACGCTGTCATAACGGCTGATAATGTACTCCTTGCAAACCCCAAAAGGTTTGCTGCTTCTGTAACTGATGCTCCACTTAAATGTGCTCCAACAATCATTCCTGTTTGGAACTATGACAGGTCTGACATTTCAACTTATCACAGACAGTTCTATAGACGCATGCAACGCAGGTGATTGCTGTTGAGAGACTGATACCTTCCTCTACCACGCTCACTAGGTGGCTGGCTTTTGTAGCAGGTGGCGCGGCTGTACTGCAGGTATGAAATACGTCATACCTTTTCACGAGTGTTCGTATTATTTCGTCCTCCATCTGTGTATATATATATATATATATATATATATATATATATATATATATATAAAGAGAGAGAGAGAGAGTGATAGCCTAAACATTTATATTTGTTACAGGATTTCACAATTCCTATTAACATGAATGGCACATGCATCTTCTATGAAATTAATTGTTCATTTTTTCAACCTAGTCTCTATCTTTCCCCACTCATCAGTGCCTGCGGAACTACTTTGGGCAAAAATCTCACAACGTTATTCGTCACTAAAACTTTATTAAAGTATTTACTTTATCTTCCAAAACAAAGTAATGCTCATTGATCTTCGGAAGATATGGAAGCAGCAAGTCTCGTCGCAGTTTCAAACTAATTTAACTATGGGCCAAACTATATAATAATTTAATCAGTGGTAAAGTCTGTCTTTTTCTTAAACTCAGATCAATTCCTGACATCATATCACTTTTCAAAACCTAACGTCAGAGTGGTGGATTCCATTCAATGCCATTTAGAGTATCGTCAGTGCATTTGTAAAGTATAATCCTTTATCATAATATATAGTTCAATTTCACCATGATCGACGAGGAATTACAGCCAAAGATAATTTTCTTCATAATCAGTAACCCAAGGTCTGACAAAATCTTTTTTACTATTCTGTTTTCAGCATTACTTCGATATTCTGTTTCCCCTTTATTTTCAACAGCAAACGTTTTAGAAATTGCTTGATTTGTCGGATGATTAACTGTATTAAGAATTCTATGTTGAGTCATTTTGTAGAGGTCGACATCAGTGTCTGAGACAGAAAGCTCTGAATTTCTTGAAGTAATAATCATTGCTATTATTCGAGACTATTCGGTAAGCCCTTCAAAATTCGGAAAGGTCGAGTAAAAATTTATTTTTTTAACTGGGTAAATTTGTGAAGATGATTGACAGTATCTACTACTGGTTCTAAGCTGAGAGATGACAACACCTTTGTTCATAGACTCTGGATTACTGTCAAATTCAGAATTCGAGAAAGATTTTCGAAAGGTTTAAAATTCTTTTAAATAAATGAGAGTAGCTACTACGAGGACACACATTAAGGAGACTTGCTGGAATATCTGAATTGTTCGTTCAGAATTTTGGAACTCTATTATCCTGGCTCTGACTTATCTGATATTTTTATAGTGCTATGTACTCTCATCCACTTGTACAGAGCATAAAATTTAATGCTTTACGCTAGATAAAAAATAAAGGTTTCCTATTCCCATCAATGTATCTCGTTCTTTTAAGGAATAAAAAGCAAAATAAAGTTTCTGTAGCGAAGAAAATGTAGGCCAAAAATTCATGCATTTTTTAAGAACCAGATACTTGTTTGTGATATTTAGAAAATTTCTACTGCCATGTTCTATTATTAAAAGCATCTAGTTTCCCATGTACCTCTTAAATGCCTTTTACGGATAGCAATTGTTAATGAAATGTTAGAAGCTTATTATAAGGCTGTTCCATCAGTTTCCGGGAAAAATCTGGGAAAAAACAATGAAAAAAAGAGTTATATTGGCATCTGTATCTACCAACATCAAATATGAGATAACACAAATAGATCCTTCCAAGTAGAATGTAATTTTCTCTCCACAAACGCGATGACTTTCGGTACTGAAACAAGAGCTTTTATTCAAAAAACAAAAAAAAAAATATAATAATAATAGCCTTCATCCACCATCAGTCACTTTTCATTGGATCAATGCAATAATTTATTAATCAATTTGTAATCTCTGTTTACTGCACTTCTAAAAAAAAACACGTTTAAATTTCGTCTAGATTTTTTCCCCAATTAGCGCGATTATCAAACTTCTTTTCAAACCTGTTCCATGTATATTCACATCCGTGCCCTTTCTTCCACTGGTATCATCCGAAATACCCAAAGAACATGTGTGTTTGCTCCGTCTCATACTTTATGCTGCATTCCAGAATGTAGTAAATCTTATACAATTATCATCAGTACAATCTTCAATCACGAAAAACATCTATTGTACAAAATAGCAACACAAGCAAAAAATAACAGTGCTTATGCAAATTTTCAGCACGCACAGATAGTAAATCACAAGTAATAACAGTAACGGCATTTTCAATAACGTTCAACTCGCCAGATAACTATAAACAAACATCCAAAGTGTAAATTTGCTCTTCCAAGCCAGAATCTTCCAGTTTCCTCCAGACTTTTCACAATTATAGCAGTCCTGCCCAGATGTGACATCAGATAGGAAACACAAGACGAATTCCTTAATTTCTTTACGATAGAGGTGTCACGAAATTCAAAAACTCTGAAGAATTCCCCTACATCGCAAAAGTATATATATATATATATATATATATATATATATATGCGTGTGAGTTCCGATGCGAAAACATACGCAGACGTCTCTCTAGGACATAAGCTGGCGGTCTGAAGGACCTGCGCAATGTAAGAAGAGAGAAGGAACCGCTCTTTCATGGCGTGACAGCCAGGGAGAAAGGACATAATAATTCTTTTTTCTAAAAACGGACAGAAGCTTCTGATTTATATAGTGCAATCATTTGTATGGATTTTGATTTGTATAGTGCAAGTATTTGTATAATTTTTGATTTGTTCTGATTTGATTTGTGTAGACTATGGATAATTAGTAAGCTTAAATAGATAGTTTATTATTTATGTTTTATTTCTGATTATATTTGTAATTGTCCATTGTCTAATTAAATGTTAATAATATATGCTTACAAAAGGACATAGTATTTTCCTCCTTTTGGTACACTATGAGTCGACACTAGTACTTTGTCGACTCGTAGTGTCTTTGTGAAGGCCTGCTTAATACTCTCTTTTTTTAAAAAAAATCTTTTTTTTTTCCTTTTTCAAATATTCATTTTTTGATGCCTAAACAAATTTGAAATTTCTCAAAAACTTTCATGTGCTCATTATATGAAGCTGTAAATGTCGATTTGTACAGTTGTACGTTGGGAGTAACATTACATAAGCTTAAAATAATTTTTACATCTGTATATTCTTAGGAGTTTCCCTTTCTGGAGTATTTTAACGCGCAGTAACCGTTAATTGCCCTTTACTTAGATTTCATGATTTACTAGTACGAGTGTGGCTTCCAGAGTTCAGAATTAAACTTCGATACTTTAATAAACTAAGTGAAATTTACCAGTTGTTATGGTCTGGTTGCTTCTATACAATTTCCAGACAACATTTAACTTAGCCAATTTAATGGTGAAAATAAAACGTGAAGCTTTCGACATTCATGTATAAATATTTCCCTTGTAAAATTTATTATAATACAATTTATAATTGGAAACTTATTAACATGATAATTCATATCAAAATTATTTTCACAAAAGCTATTAATTGAAATTGAAATTATCCCTCAAGTATTTGTTGTGTCATTTCAGTGCTTTATTTGGTATTTCTGTTCTTTTCTTTTGTATAACTTCCATTCCTGACGTTCATACAAAATAATTACGAAATGATCTTCCAGTTTATTAGAAAAAGGGCTCTTCCTAAATTAGTCGAGAAGAAAGATTAAATGAGATTTAAATTGTTTTTATTATTGACCAATATGAGATATTTTACGAAAAGCTCATACCATTCAGTCACTAACGTCAAGAATGTGGAGAGGAAAATTTAGACTGTTATTTTCACTGAAGAATGGCCGTTGAATCCAGAAAGGTAGTTATAGGCAGTCTTCCCGCCCAACAAATCTTATTTATTCAGAATAAATCCAAATTAAAATGAACCGGATTCACTTGAACTCGTTTTCACACCACCCAGTTCAATTGGAATCACCTTTTCATCTTTCGGTACATTTGATCTACCAACATGGATGCCGGTATAATTAATACTACATTTCTTCTCTGAAAGCAACGGCGTAAGTAAAAGAATTCTAGCTTGTTGATTATCAAAACAGATAAAAAAAAATACTGGAAATGGTTTTGCAGCAACTATATCTTGACCTTCTTAGCGCGATAAGAATAAATTTTCCAACTATTTTTTCGAATGAGTGAGGAACTGTTAGCAACACTGTTGGATGTATAGTTGGATCTATAGCGTCCCAAAACAAAAATAAAAGTGTCAGAAACAGAAGAAGAAATACTCTATTATGTATAATAATTTGATAACGTAATTGAGTATAATTTTCGCGAGATTGTATTCTACAGTTTGAATGGTACATTCTACAAAAAAAAATTATTCAATATCACACTTTTAGAAAATTGAATTGAAATTTTCTTTTCGATGAAGTTAAAATAAGCAAGCATGTATATTTTCAATCATAATCCGTGAAATAATTGAGATACCTTCATAAGATTTATTTATTTCAGGATAATTAATACTTAAATTTGTATTTTTTTTCTCAGGATAATTAATACTTAAATTTGTATTTTTTTCCCAAGAAATCACAGTTTTAATAGATTTATCGTCATATGACATTTAAATTAAATAAAAAATTACATGATGCTAATAATAACATAAATTAAGTGATCAAAATTAATTAATAAAAATTAAACGATGGAAATAATATAAATTAATTTGCAATGCTTAATCTTTCTACAATTTTTCCCAAACATGAGCAATAAAATTATTGTTGTTCTGATTTTTATTATTTGGGTCATAAATAGCTTTATTGTCTTTCACTTTCATTATTTAAAGTTCCACGTCAATCGCTGTGTCTGGCTATTAATTCACGATAGAAGGAAGAAATTCTGACCTCCCGACTCTCGGGGAAACATGAATCAAGGAGAATTGAACGGCATTCTTCTTTTGTGAAAGTGAGAACTGAATCTAGGCATACTTGATTATTGAAGCACTGAGTCGAATATTGGTCAGTCAGATTCCCATTGATTCATATTCTATTGGTATAAGTGGAGACTTACAATTAAGGCGAGAATACGTCTGGCAAATGTGATGAAGTCGCCAAATTTGGCGACGAAACTAGATGTCTCTTGAGAACTCCAAAAAATTTCTAGTATAATTTGTTTGAGTGTATGTATATGAATCAATATGAGTATCCGTTATAAAATGTTGAGTGTACATACCTCGAGCGATAGTGTGATTACATATTTTGAAGAAGTTCTAAAGATTGAGTGGACTATGAATTGAGGATTTTTTTATAGGTATTGTCAATTGCTTTCTGTCTTTCGGAAACATTGTTATTGTATTTACAAAATGCTTTCAGAATTAAAATTTACTCTCAAAATTATTCTTTATTTATTCTGATTACCTGCTCATTACCTAAAAATTTAGAATACCTAATTTACAATACCTAATCAAATTTATATTCAATAGGGCTTCATTGTGTTCTAAGGACCAGAGCACTTATTTTTATGTTAGCGAGGTCGCAGCCAAGGATGTTACACTCGAGTCATGGGTATGGATTATAATTTCATGACAAACTCCACAGTGTAATGGGGCTTAAGGCTGATAAATCAGCTCATGCACAAATATACCTCATGTTAGTGTTATACAGAATTTTAGATAGTATGGTACCAGTTCAGTGTCGTTCTCGTCACTTGAATGAGTTTCAATATTATGATGTCAAACGCAAATAACTTTGACGAGGCTTCTATGAGTGTAAAACAATGAATCCATCAATCTTCTGGTAGATCATTCTTGCAATTGTGGATCAGTTTTATGAATTTATTTCTACTCAAAATTCTTCGTTTATCATAAATTGAATCAATAAATCCGGTGATGACCTCGTCTCTTTCCCAAGACTCAAATTTACATGGTGTCCCCCTAATAATTATTCTATTGCTTATAAGAGTGACAATAATAATCCATTTATTACTTAGTATGATAAGAAATGTCCGGTTATTGGTTAAAAAATATTACGTATCTCTTGTTAACTTGCAGCTCAGTTCAGTTTAGAGTAAGTACTCATTGTATGAATTCAAGTGTACATTGGGATAATAGAGTTTGTTCCGTAAAACCAAGCAATCAATCGATCAATCAGTATATATTTATTACTTGACGCATTCTTATCATCAAGGGACATTTAGAACAAGCGGGGCAGGAAGGAGAAGGTGGTTATAACATTTATGTCATTTCCGTAGAGTTTTCATTTTTACAAAAAAAATATGAAGAATTTAATTCTTAATATTATTGTATTTACCAGTTTCATTGTCACTAGTATTAACCTTTTAAAAATTGAGATAATTACATTTAGATTCATTTCTTTTGACTTTTCTTAATTCTTTTTTTTATTTTCTATGTGACAGAATGTTCGGAAGACATGTTATGGGCATTAAGATATAATTATTTTTCTGTTATTATTAGCCAATCAATTAATGCAGGTAAAGAAATTAATTCTTTCCAAAAAGGCAACAACAACGTAAGCAAACAACTATTTTAATTTTTGTTACTTTTCACGTTCCGACAATGAAGGCAATTAAAACACTGATCTGACATTTTCTTAAAAGGCATATTAGCCAACGCTAAAATGCCCTTTAAGAAAGATCATATGACACATTTGCTTCGAGGTTATCAATATTTGACAATATTGTAACAGAAAGTCCAAAATCCAAAAATACACTTGCATCAGATATCTCTACTGTAGATATTTTAGTTTCCATTCAGGACATCCAGAAAAATTTAACTGATACTTTTATTTCAGCCACCGCCATTTAAGAGAAAAAATTTTGAAAAGGGATTTTCAAGAAACGTGACTAAATTTATTCCACACTCAATGCTCAATGTGGAAGGAAGAAAGATATTAAGTGCAAAAGTTACTAATTTTTTTTATCGTATAAGTGTAATCTAAATTAAAAAAAATTCATTTATAAATAAATAGTTGTCAGTAGGAAAACAGTACCTATGGCGTCCTGCTCAACCGGGTCACCTGCAATAGCATTTGTTAACTTCGAGAGTGATATTAACTCAAATCAAACTAAAAATTATTTTAACAAGAATTTTCTTTGTCAGCTGAATCATATGTTTGAAAGCTTATATTCTTTTAAATATTTTGTTTCCGATAAGTCAATAGGTCTGTCTAAGCTTGCCGATTAAGAGCAATAATTACGTTACATAATATTTAAGAGTTTATGGAATCAACAGTTTTTGACCCGAGATTAATTGACTTATTTTTTAAAACTAAGGCGTTGATTTGTATAGCTTGCGATGTTAGTAAAATATAGTAAGTGTGCATGTTAACAATGTTTTGAAAATTACGGATGTGGAAAAGTTATTATAAAAATATTACGCACTTAAGAAATTAAAAGATATACCTTAAGTACTAAAATTTCTAAATTCGTCATAAGAATTTCATACTTGTATGTTTGAGAAGCTTGAAATGTATTATAAGTAATACGTAAAAGTATACATTTCCATTACGAAAATTTAATAACAAAATGTATGATTGTTAAATATAAAAGTATATCATGCCATTACATATGTGAAATATTTATACATATTAGCAAAACAAGTTTCTTTAGAGTATATTAAACTAAACTAAAAAATACAAACTTTTGAAAAATATATCTTCTTAAACAAAATAAAAAATCGAAGGTATATTTTATTGCATATTTATAATGAATATAGTTTTGAGAAAATTTGTTGGCTTAAAATTTATAAATTAATGTTTCGTTGGTCTACCACAAGACTTTATGATTGATTTTAGTTTTTCGGGCATGGGGGAATGATCTATTTTTTTCTTTATAGAGGTATTGAAAGATTTTATGAGATACAGAGAGATCAACAAGATATATTAGCCTTTATTTAAAGCAAATAAATACAAATGCTGTTCCATTACGAATAGATTAATTTCTTGAGAGCTCATACGATACAAAATTTCAAAACATAGCTCCACTAATATTTATATTTCGTGAAAATTTTATTTGAAGATGAGTTGGAATTTTTTTTTTATTTCAGGAGATTTGAGCAAAAAAAGAATTTAGTAATGGAAGTACGTGACATAACGAGCATTTCTTATTTCACTTTTTCATCCGTTAAAATGTCTATCAGAGAGTTTATTTTTCTTGTTGCATTCTAGCTTCTCAAATTTAAGGTATTTGCTTTAGAAGACACTGGAGTTTTTTAGAATATTTATGCATGTTGTGAGGAAATTAATTGCGTCATAAAGATTATTTATTATTAGGTATGAAGTACTATTTCTGTTTCAAAATTTTCCCTTGGTATTCTTTCCTAGAAGTTTCTGTTCACATCATGAGTTAACTATCATATCTGCGGAAGGATCTTCATTACCCACTGCGGTGGCGTAGAAGTTTTCTCTTATTTTATTCCTACTAAATATGACTTGTTTTTTTTTTTAATTTTTATTTCACATTGATAATATAAATTAAGGTTAACTTTGATATCCTAGATGAGGTGCCACATGTCCATGTTCTTAACAATTGATATAAAAGGGTTTTGCATTCCTTCCTTTATGCTGCATTCAGAAGTTCAATGTTTACTACAACCCTTCAATGATATTTTACTTTGATAGTTAGTAGTTTGTGATAATACTAATAATAATTATATTTGATAGTTAGTTTTTAGTAGTTTGTGTTTTCTTACTAACCGCATTCTTACAAGCTGTACAAGTATTATTAGTTATAGACCTCGTATATTTTCAGTCTCAGTCAAATGATCTCCCTCCCCAAACTTTCTCACCTTGTCTAAGAGGGGACTTGGATCCTTGATAGATCTAATGTTCATCGATCTTGTTACTCGGTGGGGGTTTCATGGCATCAGAGCATTCAATCTAGTAGTTTGGTAAATTAATTATTCGTAAAAAAAGATTTATTTTTTCCCTTTTCTGGTTTAATCATTTGACATCTCGAATTTTGAAGTAATTTAAGTTAATAAAATTGGGGAGTACTGATTGCAAACATAAACTCCATCAAAAATTATTCTTTTCCCTTATCCTGGGGACATCAATCTAAGATAGCGAATGTTGGAGATGAACTCTCACTGGGAAACGTAGGAAAGTATTCATCTCCCTCTTTCTGGGTATGGAAGAGATAAGAGAAAACAATACAAGCAGAGTGGCAGGATGAAGCAAATGCCAATCAGTGATCGACAAAACTACAACGGGGATACCTGAGCCGTTCAATATGGTATTGAACTCACAGTAATTTCTCTGTAAATTTGAATAATCGTCAAAATTAAATCTAATTGATAAAATTTGTGTCATGATTTATAAGCAGTAAATAGTCCTCACATAAAAATAATTGAATTGGAAATCTAGCTTTATATTCTTGAATATTACAATTAAAAAGTTATAATTTTTTTGATTTTTTTTTTCATAAAAAAAGAAAAACAGTTTTAAAAAATATAATGAATATATATATTAAATATTAGAGATTTGGACTTATAAAATTGAAAAGAATAACTAGAATATTTCAAAAACTCATTTTGCTGTTTACGAGTTTAATGATTTTTATCAGGAAAGTAAATTTTATTTGATATCATTAAAGTAGCTTTAGAGTTGCTTCCTAAGTAAGAGGGCAATGACATTAATACGTGCCGCTATGAGGCAAAGACTTTCGTAACTTTGGTACTTACTCACTTTGATAGGATTTTATTTGTTCGTAGTTGTATTAAGCACGAAAAAAGAATTTAACAATATTAGAAATATTTATTTCAAAGAACAAAATGTTCTATAAAGGAGCATCGTAGAGGATATAACTATTATAGAAGAAATTCATTATTTGAATAATATTCTTTGCAACTAAATTTTTGAATTCCTTTTTCAGATAGATTTAGTGAGTTCTTGAGCTTGTTTTAATAATATAAGGAAATTACATATTTATTTCGAGCTTATGGAACAACTTCTAGTCATTAAATATAATTATCATCACGGGATAATCTACAGAATAAAGGAAAAATTCAATTGATTCTAGGAACATTGTGCCTAAAAGGAATGGAAGAAAACATTCTTTCCTTTAACCTCGTTTGCCATTTTATGTAAATACTTTTAAAAAATTCGATAGATCTAAATCCTGTGAAAGATGTGAGAAACAGCTTTGAGAAGAGTACCAAGTTTTTGCATTTGAAATGAATCCATTTTTTTCATCGAATATCTATAAAAATATAAATAGAAATATTGACAAAAAATAGACTCAATTCGGACCTGAAAATTCTATAGGATGCATAGAATTTCATTTTTATTTCTATCTTCAATATCTTGTGGCAACTGCAGCAACGAATGGAAAGCTTATATTTATTGTTTAATTTATCCCATATCAAATTTAATAACACAGACTATATATCTTTTCAAAGAATATAATTCCGTTTCAAATTTATAAAGTGCATCAAATGGGTCCCTTAATTCTGGAGAATAGAGATTACACCATTTCACCATTCAATGTTCGTCGATATTGAGTTAATGCATGCTTCGATTCCTGGTTTCGCCAAAAGCCTTTAAATCTTAAAAAAAACCAAGTATCTTCATACCATACTAGAATTTCATTTCATAGCGTTTTTTTGCCTAATATGATTCTTGTGCTAATAAATCTAATTTCAACTGAGCCTCATAATCCCTCTGTGGTGTTATGTGGAAGTCCGGAGAGGAAGATAACTAAGAAAGGATCTATAATACAATATCCGGCATTAAATTCTCTTCGTATACCCTTCATATGATGTTAATTCATATTAAATAAATCTGTCTTTGAAGATAATTGCAGTCAAACCTGTTTTTACGCTCTCCGGGTTTGTGTGCTTTCTTATGTGGTACATAAAAATGATCGATACCAAGAAATGGGTATGAAACCTTTTTTATTACAATCTTTATCAATTCTAACAGAATTTTAACATATCAGATTGAACTTCAATTGTGTATGTTTATTTAGTGGGCGGCGACCAAACAACATTCGTTACAAAAACCGATCACCGGCTGCATTGTATCATCAGAAATGTCACTTTTGAAAGCGTGCGAGGTAGCGTCTTCACTGACGGAAGTGAATTTAGAAAATCTGCCTTTTAGATTGCCTTTTAGAAAATCTGCATTCACGACTATGAAAAATACTTTTTCTGAGTGCATTTTGTAGTTTTCATTTATGTAATACTTATTAAACGTATAATGAAATATTCTTGAGTGTAAATTAGTTTTTGCCTCGTTTAGAAATTCAATTTCTAGCTATATTTATGATTTTGAGTTATTTTCTGTACGAGACTCTTTACACGCTTGTTTCGTACTTTACCCCATATAATTTTTTTAAACCTTTGATAGGCGGTATATAAAAAACATAAAATTTTAGATAAAATTCAACTAAAATGAATTAATAATGTTAAAAAGAAACAATACCAAGCAGCAAAATTAATTCTTATTTATTTCCTGATCTTTAAGATCCGTTACATATAATATACCATCTTCCCTCTAGGGCATTTTCTTTGTACACTCGTTGTTTCGTATTCCTTCGAAGAAATAATAAATACTTTCAAGAAAAAAAAGTATGTTATTTTAGTTAATATGGGAAATATTAGGATCACAAAACATTGCGTAACAGATCACTTTCAAATTTTTTATCGTTTGCTTTATTTTTAATTACATTTATCTCAAATATATTCAACTTATAATTTTTCGTTTCTTTTATTTTTAATTGCATGTAGCTTAAACATATTCAATTTTTTTAATTTATCGTTTGTTTTAAAATTTTAATTACATTTATCTTAAATATATTCAATTTAATAATTTTTCATTTGCTTTAATTTTAATATCTAAAACGTTTACTGTTCATCGTTTTCTTTCAATTATTTTATTTAATTGAGTAATTTAATAATAATTATAAGAAAAGATACCCTTGGGTGGCTAAACCTGTCCTTTGCAAAGCTTTGCTATATAACTTTTTTTTCCTGATTTAAATTTCTTTTCTTCAGAGAATAAATCCGATTTTAGTCTCACTGGTACTTTATAACATATTTAAAACGATCACAAAATGTCATTGTAATAAAGTGAACCATCACATATCAGTCTGATTCGAAAATTTTGTCATCTGTTGCTCTCTAACCAATTGTGTGGGTGGCGGTGTAAATTTTATATCACTTAGTTTGAAGAATGAAATTAGTACTTTATATATTTTGTTTTGAGTAATTAACAGGATTTACATAAAGTTTCAAACATGTAGATTGGTTAGCTGATGAAATTAAAATTTTCAATTTATTTCAGAAACATTTCTGTAAGGGATAAAACAACCACTTGTTAGAAGCTTTCATTAGATTCAAAGCAATAACTTTTACAATTATTCTGCAGGGTTGTGCCATCTAATTTAAGTAAATAAAACTATAAGCTACCATTTGAAGATAAATGTGTGGGGGGAAAAGTTATTTTGCAGATATTTTTAGGGTGTTAAATATGTGGTATAAAAAATATACCACGGCCCCTGAAAGAGTTAAAACAGCCAATTTTGTTTTGGATGGACTATCCTGGAATGAACAGTGTATTAACTTCTTGATTATTCTAATGTATGCATATCATTACTGATACCAAACAGAAATAAAATGAAACAAATCTGATGTTCAAAATCAGTTGGTGTCGCGGAGCTTTCAGAAAAATACATGCTTATGTTCTAGCATCATTTAAAAACTCCTTGGGCCACCCCTACAGAAAATAAATTCACATGAAATAACATAGGTAAATTAAGTTATTTTCTTAGGAATCTAACTGAGTGTAACGTCGAGACCCCAGAATTAGTTGAATGGTTCGGTAGCGTGAAGGAATCACACAGCTTCATTAAAATTACTTCTTTTATTTCACAATTGCATGAGTTACACTCAGATTACAAAATGTTTTCGCTTTCTTACTCTTTGCACAATGGCACGAACAAAATACTGCAAACAAAAAAATCTCGAACAAAAAATCACGACCAAAATATCACCAACACATTATCTCGAACAGGAAAATACCCCTATGTATTTAGTCACTAAAGGAAAGAATTCATAAAAATCTTACAAGCAGAAAAATAGCTTCAATTACCACCTATATCGTTCATTTCTTGAGGGATCACCTTCTTTTGCATTCCTCGCTGGATTCGCTCCTTGACCCTTTCTTTGTTTTCCTCCCTCCCTTTTAAATTCCAGGGTAAGGCTGACTCATGCTTCCTTCAATTCATTTTCATTTCCTATTGGACGGCCAATGACTTTCACAGGCAACCTCCATCTCTGTCCCCCAACACCATTCGTTCTTATCGGACAGTATCCAGTTTAACACACGGGCACGCAGGTGTCATATGTTGGACGTCAAATAGAAGGGCCCTAAATCCTCACGTCATAGTTCACAATTCTTCACGGAGGTGGATTATCCTTTCCACATTTGTGTAGCAGAATCATGTGTTCATGAATGCACCAAAGTAGCTGATCCCAAGTGGGGCCCATTTATTACCTGCTTTAGAGAAATAAACATTTATTACGCCTTTGAGTAGGGAGCAGGGAAGCAAAAACGGAATTTCAATGCAAATGCCTTTGTTGGGGAATCATCTATAGGTTTCGTTACAAATGTCTCTGGCGGGGGTTATCTATAGCCTACGTTACATCAGAAATATATAGTTTACGTACAACCCATTGTCCATGTCACTCTCTGTGTTCACCTACATATACCAAATTTATACCCACCATTTAAATATTATTTTGGTCCATCTTAATAAGCAAAACGGCGCATAAAACATGGAAAATGCATAGGATACGTATTCAGGCAAAACTTATTCGATCGTATACTTTTGCATTTTGTCAATGAAAAAAAAATATGCGAAAACAGAATTTATTTTTCGTTGCAATAAGCCATCTTAAAACGAAACTAAATTCAAAATTATCTTAATGAAACAAACATGACGATGAATGAAATGTGATATTTTTAAATGAATTTCATGTTTACTTGAAAATGAAGTTTAAATGTATTTGGTTAAATTAACTGTTCATTATCATTTCATAAGAAGCATGTAATACCTTGGTAATAATTTATTTTCTTTCCATTGTTAATGAACTTAGAGTTCTTCTTTAATTATAACATTTAGTAAGGTAATGATTGAAATTTAATTTCTTTAATTGGATCTATAGTAATTCACACGTTAATCCATAATCTACTTCATCTATGGAAAAATTCCATATACGCACCTGAATCTGAAGATTAATACTTTAACTTATCGGAATTGAACCAATCGGGTTAGATTTTTAATTGATCTTTAAATGAGAGTTTGAGTCTTTGATCCATGGAAAATGCTCTATATGTTCAATTCAGTAACTACTTACCCAGTGCAAGTATATTAAAGATGTCTCAACAACGATAACATCGGCTATCTGTATATACGATCAACTAACTTCGCATTATATTCCTCATTGCTTATAAATGTAGTTATCAAACCTATTCACTTCAAAATAGTATTTCTAATCTAATCTACATCAGTCATAATTCATCCATTGGAAGATATTTTAAACTCAAATTACACCTTAAAGTTTCAAAGAGTAGTTGAAGGGGAAAACGCGATAGTCCAAGTTTTAAGTAATATGAAAGCCATTGGAGATGAGCTTCACAAATATGAGCTCCGGTCAATTGCAGTAGACGACATCTTAGCTGGTGCCTTACTTTTCAAACTTCCAAACTAAGCCATCTTCAGAATTTTGGGCCTAGACAGATTTTACACTACAAAACGGGTCTGTAAAAATATAAGGGTTCGAACCCATGACTCAGCTTAAATATTACCTGTCATTATGCTATCAGAAAATTGTACACATAGAAAAGTAAAATTCGCCAGACTTTCTGCACAAAAAGTTTTGTAAAGATGATATTCAAATCCATGAATCGTCTGTTACCGAGTTCGATACCGTATCACCAGGCTACTACGATACGATTTAGGATGGTAAAGAAGTTTTGAAATGGATGACATCTCAAAATCAGGTCCGACGACAATTGTATTTGTGTCGCTTCTAAAAAAAAATCAACAATTTGAAAAACAATCAACAAATCAAACAACGATTTCATATTCATTATCTTGCTTCTTATGAGACATTGGGATTACAGTATTTGATCAAAATTCATAACTCACTCGATTCCTCACAATTCATTCGATCAATTCATCAATAAAGTAGCTTGAAAGATAAGCAAGGAATAATTACCTCAGTTGATTAAAATTTATGTAAGAGAAGTTCTCTTTTTATTCAAACTCTTGATGCCAATAAAGACCTGATATCCAGGGCTGATGCATGTTAAACGTGACGAGGTTCAAAGTCCTCCCATTGCGGTGGTCACTTAACCAAGGTTCAAAATTTTGAGGTCTGTCACCAGCAGCCATCATATTGCTTCTAGTGCAATGTTAATAAATTCAATCAATATCAATCAATCTATATTCAAATAAAACAATGGTGAATTTTATTGCTTCTGTAGTTAAGAGTTATTATGTATTTGATACAATTGCTTCAGAGAAGTTGATAAAAGGAACTTATCATTATTTTATTATTTTGAATCATTACGAAATGAAGATTACATGCGAAATGTTATTTGAATATCATAACTCTTTTGCTTATCAGAAATTAAAAATAATACGCGTATTTACGATTGTGTATAAAACTGTAATATTTTTCAGATATTTAAATATTTTTCAGTAATTTTTCAAAAAAAATTCAAAGCTTAAAGGATTGTCTGTTTTCGTTTTCATTCAAAGCTTACGATGCAATTTTAAAAACAAAAAAAAAATTAATTTTTTAATTACAAATGATTTCTGGTAAAATAATATTTGATATAAGATAACATAATTTTTATTTGTCAGGAAAACCAAAAGAAAATGAAGAAATACAATCCATTACATAAAAGATAAATTCCAGAGAAACACGAAATCCATTGTTTAGATATTTGATATTTTTAAAACAGAAAAAAAAAGTTATTCAAAAATATTTTACATTGATTTTACTCGAAAGATAATCTTTAAGAAACTTCCCTTTATTTTATAAACATGAATATAACTTAAACATTTTTCTTTCAAGCGTGTATTTCAAAGCTTTCACTATTATTATTTTTTTTTTTGCCTAAGAAGTTTTGTTTGTTTACATAGTTTACAAAGTGGTAATTTAGCGGTTTAATTTTTTTTTTATAGTTTTTATATTTTTCTTCTCGTGTTACATAATATTCACTTGCATCAGACTTTAAAATATGCAGATTAACTTTCTCACTTTAAATTGCACCAAAAATAGGAACAAAACAAAAGTTCGAAGCATTTTTGCAAAAGGGTTTGTTGAAAAATTTTTTTAATCTGTAGTGGTGACAAAAGAATGAAACTTAGAAGTATAATAGGAAGAACTAAATTTCTAAAGAGGCGGTGAAAATAGTTGAACGTGAAATGCTTACCAGGAAATCTTTTAATTTAAGGAGTTCATTAAAATGATTATAGTTATACCTTATTTTTATTTTCTAGATATATAAACTGAGTAGAAACCTATTTCTTCGTATATATTCCTGAAAAAATGAGAGAACGAATGCTCTCAAACCTTACAATCGCATATAAAATTGTACAAAGTTTAAAAAAAAAATGCTTTTACAACTTTTGTTACATTATATACTCATTAAAATTTAAGTATGAAAATTAAAATATATTTATTTTATCAGTTTATCATTACTTAAATTATTATTAATATTTTATTTACTGTGTTACGTGTTTTGAATTCACTGGTTGTTTTATTATCACATGCCGAAGCAACACGAGAGGTATTGACGATAGACCTCATAATTTTGAAACTCATTTAAATGATAGTGCGGTCATCAGAGCTGACATTTCTCTCTCCAAACTAACACACCATGTTAGAGGGAGGAATTAGAACTTCGATTGAATTGAATCAACCCCATTGGAAGTCAGTATTTTTTTCAGAATCCAGATTCCATCATTAGATTCAATGAAAATACTTCGAGATAAAAACCAACGTTTTTAAAAACACCTTTTTTATATGGTGGCAAAGTTTATTAAAGAAAATTATTGAAATATTAGTTAAAATTGTTAGTTATTTTTAGCTTTAAAATTTACTTTAAAAGAGACATTTGTGAGTGTATTAAAAAATTCAAAAACTCGTAACGCTCATAAAATCAAAACTTGCATTTGAAAGTTTGTTAGTCATTCTATTAAAAAAAAAAGGGAACCAGAATTCAGAAAAAAATTATTGTGATAAGACGTGGCGACAAATATTGGAATATTTCTTTCTTCCGAATGATTACTGACTGAAAGTCAGCAACCCTTACTATCTCCCCTTTGTGAGTTTCATGTGGAGTATGGGGTACCTCATGTGGAGTATGGGGAGTTCCCGGTGTTCCCAGAGGGGGAAAGAAATTATTTCCTCAGTCCTAAAAGCGCCGAGGGGGAAATAATATTTTGACTTATTAAAATTATTAAAATATTAATTAAAACTTGTCGCAAATGTCTAAATATTGCATTGTTAGATGAGTACGAACGATTCCCAAAATTTCAAAGCCTAGCTTGATGGGAAGTTGGTTAAATTAACGATCGAAAATCTGATGGCACACACACTAAGTGAAATTCATAAAAACATTGTAAAAAGCCGGGGACAGTGACCACTTGATTAACAAGGCCATTTTTCATAATGTTATTAGTAATCTAAAAAGTACAGCTCTAAAAAAGTAATGTTAAAGTGTATAGATTATAAAAGGGAATGATGAGTATTCTGTTTTTTTATTTGTGATCAAGAAAAGTTTTCTTTCTTTTTTAACAACTTTTTTGGCATGATTAAGTAAACGAGGTTGATGTTATTGTGAATTAATTCTTTGCATTCATTTACGTATTATTACAAATATATTGTTTTTATTAAATGACATGTATGATATTATATTATATTATATTACGTAATAGATTTTATCGCCCACAACTAGATATTCATTTGCAAGAAATGAAATTAAATGTTTTGACAAATAGCATACAGTTTAGAATTTAAAAAAAGGGATTAATAGCCTTTGTAGCTCCACATCACTCATTAATCAATCAGTCAATCAATCAGCATGGTCTTGGGGAAAAAGAGAAACTTCCAACTGAAGTTGCATCAATACCAGCAATTTCAATATCAGTATGATTAAAGGTAAAATTTAAAAATAGAGATTAATGAGTTGAAGATCATCTGGTAAACATTTGTAAATTTCGAATGCTTATGGATAATAAATTTATTAAGCAACAGCTTTGGACAAGGTATTTCTGTTTTAGTTCCTTATATTATCCGATTTACATTTGCAGTACTTAACAAAGTAATAGCCTTATTGTCCATCCTTTTTAGAGCAGCAACACCTTCCTTAGTTAAGGGCATTGATTTATGTCCTTGTTGTTTGTTCTTTAGTTTTCAACACTTGGTAAAACAAACATAGCAAATTTAGGAGGTGAATTTTAACAAGCCTAAAAGTTGTGTAATAGTTATCATGGATAATACAAATGCCACATCAAAGCAAATGTCAGAGCAGAGCAGATCTCACACAAACCTTTCTAATTTTCTAAACACATGTGCTAATTACTTTTCAATCGATTGAACATACATGGTGACCAGTTTAAAAGAGTACCCGTAGGTGTTTTCTTATTAGTCTTAATTCTGACGAAGGTGGCAACTATTCTAACACTGAAGTATAATTGTTTTAACCTTATTTAAGATTCGGAGACAATTTCCAACACTGTTCGGTTGTTACAACTTTATTTGTGAAGTAATACCGAAATGGAGATGCACAATGTTACTTAATCTTGAGGTAAATTTACTTTTGAAAAACAAAATTTGTTTCAAATTTTTGGCATTATCGTTCCTGACAGAAAATGTTTAAATTGTTCGCCACTATTTTGAATGCAAATGTGAAAATCTCTAACAAAGTGTTTTGACACGCTTCCCAACAGTGTTGGGGTTAATAACGATATTTTTTCAGTTATGACTTCTTTTAATTCATTGATGTTTGCAGGACTTTCCTGGTAAGCCTTATCTTTGTGATAATCCCACCAAACAGTTTAACAGTGTGCAGTCTGGTGATCTTGGTGGCCAGAAAACTATTGAAATTACTCGGTCATCAAAGAATTCCTTAAGCTGTTCTATTGTACAATTTCACTTTTGTGAATTGATTCCGTCTTGCTGAAACCAGTAGTAACTGTTCTGCATCTCAAGTGAAGCAATAAAAGTTTGAATTATGTCCAGAATCACCACTTCGGAATTCAATAAAATTAAAGAATTAATTCATGCAGACGATTTTTATTGTTGTCATTCATAATCTTACGATATGAGCTTTCAAAAAAAATGAAAATAAATAAATAAATAAATAAAAACGTTGAAAAAAAGCAAAAGATTTACTCAAATCATTAGCGCAGAGCCGTATTAAAAATTACAAATGAGGTTCATGCGAATTTATGTTTAAAAACGAGTTTTTGATTTAAAAAGGGAAAAAAACTATATCCGCACAATAAATATATACCTATTACACTCTATAACAAAAAAAAAAAAAATGACGCACCATGAAGGGGTCCTATGGAGACAAAAATTGTTGGATAGGAAAATTATGTACAGAACAGAAAATGTTTAAAATTTCAGAAATTTTGAATTATTTATTTCAGAGTTACATAGTTACAAAGTAACGAGCTCAAAAAGGTGTTAACCTACTTCTAGCCTGGATGTAAACTAACACACTACATAGCATAGATTGATAAAGCTTACTGATGGTTTACTAAGGTATTTCTTGCCAAATTTGCTCCAAATGTGGGGAGAGGTTATCAGCATTTCCTGGTAGATACAGTAGCCTTCCCTTCATATCCTAGACATGACCAATTATAGAGATATCTAGCTGCCAAGGAAGTGTTTGACAAGTTGTAAGACAGTATTTAACAACATCTGCCGTATGTGGAATGGCATTATCTTATCGAAAAAATTAGTCCAGGGTACTGTAAAAGGAACGTTAGCAAAACAGGTCTCAGAATGTTGTCGACGTATCGCTGAGTTGAAAGTGTGCCTCTCATGACCACCAAAGGGATCCGGCTATCAAGGGAAATGGCACCCCAGACCATAACTCCTGTGTGGCATGCAATATTGAAAGCAGGATCGGAACGCTGCCCTGGGGGTTTCCGGACACTTCTTCAACACAGTTGGAAGCCGTATTCCTCGCTAAACACTATACGTCCCCAGTCAGCATCATTCCAACTTGACTGAGCCATGCACTACAATCATCCGGATCGACAGTATGCAGGCATGAGTTGCATGTGGCGTAGCCGTCAATATGAGTGTCGATTTCGCTCTATCAGCCGTCTGTGAATGGTCATGGTGGACATTAGTGTACGGGTCGTACGTCTGATGGTTGTTAACAATGAATCAGCGTTGTGGCAGCTGAACTGATAATCACTTAGTCCTCCAGCCTTGCTGTGACCCTAGGTCCGAAGCTACCGTTATGACGCTTTACTTCCATTGTCCACAAATCCTTGCCAGCCTCTTCTAATCGCCACTTTGCTTGGACCCATGTGACGAGCGATTCTCCAATTTGCCAAACCTACCTCTTTCAATCTAATGATACGACCTCTTTCAAACAGTTGCTCGTAATGTGTTCGAAACATCTTGCGAGACATTTTCTCAGTCGTTGAAAGGTATCCTAAATCGCAATGCAACAAAAATTGTGACCGTCAGATTGAGAATCGCTTTTTATATTCACCTGCTGAGTGCGGATTTCCGATGCGCAGTAGCTCCCGCTATTAATTCATTGGTTACCAAATTTTAATCATTTGCATATTCAGTACAAATGTTTTTCCATGCGAAATTTCATTACAATCGGGCATCTCCTTCTTAGTGCATCGTTTTTTTTTATTGTTATAGAGTATAAATAGGTAGCGATGTTGAAAGTCTTCTCTTTTAAATTGATTATCCTTTAGATGGCACCACAAAACTAAAGTGATAATTAGTGTTCCTAACGTAATAATAGAAAGATCAACATTTTATAGTGGGTTCTGCGCTTGCAACAGACGCATTTCATAAGTTTATATAGGTGGGAAGTAATCTTCCTGAGGCTTACAAAAGTATTAACAATCAATATCTGTTTTTGCATTTTCAAAAGTCTTGTACTTACCTTTTCGTACATCTTGCATAGATTTTACTGCATTTATAACTTTAAAAATTTGTAAAGTAACTAGATTCTCGGTATTCTACTACATTCTACAGTACATAGTTACATTATTAAAATTTATATTAACAAAAATTTGAATTTTATGATTCATATTTCCCTAAATATTAGTGCAAATAGTGTACAAATCCTAAATTTGTGAGTGCTTATTAGAAAACAATTATGTTCAACGTATGGGAATCAATAACAAATTTTAGTGAAGAAAATGTAAGCATTAAGCACAAGATAGAATTTGACGAAAAATTACCATAATTCTAATAAACCACATTTTGAGAAATAAGTAAATACAAAAAGCTTTCTCTATTACCTGATAAAACCGTTTTGTTTGAAATTTTTAAATAAATTTTCATAAATAGTGCATCTATGGAACAAGCAAAGCACTATCTTTTTTTCAACAGCAAAATAAAAAAAAAATTAAAATTTTATAACACTTCAATTATCGATACAGTTGAAATAATTTCAAATAATAAAATAATTTATTCCACCTTTAAATGATTCTTTAAGAATATTACTACCTAAAAGTATATCAATCATTCTCTTAAGAAACTGTTTATCATTTGATTATAACTTAAGATTAATAATAAGTGACAAATTTTCCTCAGATATTGCAACTGATTAATAATTGATAATTCTTCTGGAATTATTTTCAATTATCCCAGGAATTTCATTCAAAAATGGCTAAGAAATTAATCTCTCCTATAACACTTTTATGTGGTTGTTTTTGTGAAAATTTTCTTGATAATTCTAGTTTAGTACAATATGTTGTTTTATTTGTATTGTATAATTGGAAATTATGGACATAATTTTATAACACAAATGAAAATGTATTTTTTAACTGCAATCTCTTTTAAAATAATATAATTCTTCTTCTAAATATACTCTAATGCAATGCAGCTTTCATGAAATTAAATAAACTCATAATATAAAATTTATTCAAAAGGTTTCTACTTTTCTACAATAGGAATTTTATTTGTTATTTCATTCTTGCACTTAGAATAAAAAAAAGTATATTGTAAACTTAAAATTAATAATACTATTCCTTCCGTCACACATAAATAATAGCGAAACTTATTAGTCATATTAGTTATGAAAATTAATCTAAAAATTAAGGTGACTCAAAAGTACATTGAGATATACATTACTTAAATTATAGCAAATAGCTTTTATCATTCAGAATAATAGGGATAATTTAGAATAAATTATACTTCATTTCCTTCTGCAGTTTTTTGTGTCTCAGAAAAATCAATGTTTTACATTCATGAAAGCAAAATTAATAGTATGTTTACTTATTTCAGTGGAAACAAATTTTGCATATATTAATAACAAGAATTTTCTTTTAAAGTTTATTATTAGTACAAGGTTTGATTTAAAAGAGATTTCATAAGCATAATTTTCTTATTGATTACAATAATTTCAGACATCTAGCTGTACTTGACAGATGAACGACTCTACTGTGTTATATGTTAATTTACTTTATATAGAATTGTCGCTAGTGTGCTGAGTACTACAGAATATGGCGACCTATATGGACAAGAGATTGAAGCAGCGAGGCGTCTCTGCACTTTTTTAGTATATACATATTCCAAAAGATGAAAGAGCATTTTAAAAAAACATCATTTTCTTTTCGGTGACGAGAAAAAAATCTTCGATTAAAACCTGGTGTGAACTAGAACCACTGGAATTCTTCTTTGGCGGGTTAGTCCGACTAGTCCCGTATTGACGCAATTGCGAGGAAATGGATTGAAGACTACATTGACAAGTGAATGATGCATTACATAGAGTATACATGTTGCTTTTAGGTGTTACAGAATTCGTGAAAATCGATTTACAAATAAAATAGGAATGGCCTTGGAGACATTACTTTTCAGTCAGGCCTCGTAATGTGAAATAATTTTCTAAGAGTCACATTTCCATTAACTTAAATTCTTTTATATTAATATGAACAATGGAATTTTGAAGTATTTTCAATTATTTGTAGATTAAAAATTAATTATTTTTGTTTCATTATTTATATGTCATATTTTCTTACAATGTGATAACAATTAAAATTAATTAAAAAACAATGATTTTTGCAGCTTTTTTGAAAGTTTAAATACTTCTAAAATAGTATTACTTATTGAAAAATTTATATAATAATAATATAAATTGATATAAATATACCAGTTGAATGTTTATGAACATAATTCTTTGATAAAATGCATTGTAAAAAATGCGATACATTAAAGATTTATTATATTCAAAATTATCTGATTCCAAATGCAAACTCTATTCTCCCGAATACGCAATTATTTAAATCTGGATACTGAGTAAATCGATAAATATGGCTTTAAAGCATCTCATTTGAATATTTGGTCAGTGTCTTAAAAAGAAAATTCTCCAGTTTTAGGAGATGCCCTTACTTAGAAAAATTAGAACAATGAAAGCATTGTCTAGTTCTAAATGAACAAAACGAATAACCATGCTTATAAACAAATTATTAACTGAAATGATTGAATTCATGAATCATTATGTTATGGTACTAAATGAATGAGTCAATGATATCACAAAAACTTAAAGAATTATATAATTCAGCACTATAAAGGGAGAATATATGTCTTTCAATGAACGGATGTCTTTTAATGAACGGAACATTGATTTAAAAACAATATGCAGTGATGCAGTACATGTTGCAGTACTTTCAATGTAATAAATAGTGATGCAGTACATTGTACTTTCAATGTACATAAATAGTTCATGCGGTGTAGACAACAAGTTATATTATTTCTATAAAACTGTTAATTGTATTCTGTTAAAACAGTTAAAACTGTTCTTTTATCATAATATTTAAAATAATTTTTTGATGAGTATTAATTATAAGAATCACAAGGAGTTTACAAATCAAGAATGAATAAAGTATTATATAATATCACTATCCTCCCGAAAACAATAAATAAATAAATTAGCATAACTTCTAAATGAAGTCTTTTATATGATGTAATAGATGAAAAATAAGAGCAAAATATACTTAGAAAAATATATTTTTACATTCTCCATCAGAATAATTGCCAAAAGTTTTGTAGTTCATTAACTTTTAATAAGTAATCTATATCATCTACTATATTTGAAAATTAACACATATAGGCACCAGTAAAAACATAATCGATTTTCTCTTTCAGAGTTTTCATCTCTTATTTATAGGTGAAAATTCGAACTATTAGAAGACTGAAAGCTCTGAAACGAACTGAAGTTGTAAAATTGCTGTAAGGTGTCAGTAAATATTATATGCTCGAGTTGGCAATTGCTTCAAGACAACTGCGGTGATTGTACTCTGCCCAAGTCGTCTACAGTAATCAAGATATATTTGTGATACAAAAATAAATTAGTTCACAGTCAATTGTGCTTATTTCTTTGTGTCCCAAATAAGATGCTAGCCAATGATAATTATAAACATTTTGGTTTATAGTATTATAATAAATAATTTTGATAAAATAGGAAATAGTTAATATGGATTACTTTTCAAACGTCGTTTCGAAACAATTACGAGAATCCTTCTTCTTCACTAGCTACTGATTCAAAAAGAAAATATTTCACAAATGCATTCATTCATTTTTAATGAAAACAAAATTAAATAAGAGATTTGAAACAGATAAAATTCGTTAATATTACAAAAACACATTGTAAGTCAAATTTCGAAAAACAGTTATAACTTTATAGGAACAATTTCACTAAAAGGCATTAAGTTAAGTATTTTAGCTTGTACAAAGTAGAATCATTCACATATACATATTTCATGAGATACAGTTAAAGTTTTGAAAAATATATCTAAAAAGTGAATAGTGAATTATATACTGAACACGTATCTTCTTCCAATGGAATAAGAAACCTGATCACAGTAGTCTTACACATTTACTGAATTATGAACCTGAAATCATGGGTTACAAATAAGAAACTAATTAATGTAGAGGTATTATATTTCACTCAAATCTTATATATATATATATATATATATATATATATATATATATATGGAAACTTAATTAAATGCAAAAGCATAGCCAATCTTATGAGAAAAGAAACAAATTAATAAGAAACCAAAAAGGAAAACGACCAATCCAGACATCACACTTCATTAATTACATTATCAATTAAGGTATAAACCAAGAATAAAAAAAATCCTGAACGAATAGAATTTCAAATTAATAAAATTAAAATACTAAATAAAAGCATGAAATTCAAAGTAACTAACCATACACTTAAACATATATATATAATCTAAACACAATAGTGCACATTCTATATGTTTCCTTTTAAGAAACTAAGAATTTATAACTTTTATCTTATACAAAAGTTTTAGTTTCATCTCATTCCAATGTGACGCTATAAACGTTGCATAATCGTAAGTTTATTAATTCACTGATTGAATATATAAAACTAAAGAGTTTACTAAAAAGTACTTACGAAATTATAATTACATAGTACAAATTTTTGTTATTATATAAAATCATACAAGAGCATTTTTTAAGAAATATAATAATTTTTCACTCCATCCATATATATATAACATAGAATTAATTATGTACAAAAAAGTACATAAATATCGTATATATATACTCATCATAAATTACCTAATTATATAAAATGAAAATATTAATCTAAATTTAAGTTATAAAACAAAAATTAGTAATTTTAAGAAAAATCTTTTATCATATTGGTCTTAAAAGCGTAAATATTTTTGAAACTTATTTTAGAGAAGAGAAGAAAAGTAAGACAATAAATTCAAAGAAGGAGATAAAGCAATCTAAAATGCTGTTTCTGTCTTGAGACTGAATTTAAATGATCCAACATTCACATTTAACAAATTACCTTAAAACTAAATGCTAAAAACCATAAAATTCAAAATTATGTACCAAATTTCCAAAATGTGTCATTACCTAACGGAAATTAAAAATGGAGAATATAAGCTTAATAAAAACAAAATCTATTTCAGTTTATTTAAAATATACCTTTAAACATTTACAAAACGTTTTATAAAATGAAGAAGCATAAATTGAGTTTTAAAAATGTTTATCTTCGTCGTTAAATAGTCTTCTTTGAAATTTGGATCTATCAAAATGACATTGTTTACATATATTTTCCTGCTAACAAATTTAAGTAATTGATTCAATTGTTTGATTTTGTGGAATAAAGAGTATTTCTCTTCCAAATCTATTCGGAGGAAGAATACTGTATATATATTGATATAATTACAATTATCTGCAAAACAATTTTTGATAAAACGAAACGTACCCTTACAGAAGGAAAATTTATAAATTTTCATTAATTTCGAACTCTTTCAACACGATAACTACTAGCGACGGAAGAAGTTGAGAACTTTGGGCCACATTTGATTAAAAAAGCCCTCTCCATTCCGCATAATGCGAGGAATTAACAGCTTGGTTCCAGTTGACATGCAGCAGTTTCCTTTATTACTCTCGTTGGGCCTATTGCAAATTGATAGCTTATACACATTGTACTCTAAGGAGCAATGCAAGAGCTATTGGCAATCTCCTAAAGTGACAGAACATGCCTCAAGTATTTTGAATTACAAATTGGTCTCTTGTGAAAAGAAAATCTACCATCACAGCAACGAGTGGAAAACTATGAGCATAAGCCCTCATAGCATCATCTACCAAAATGAACAAAATTTTCATGGATTATTTGCTTTAAAGGATTTTATTCCACAAAGACAAATTATATTTCCTTCTCCTCTAAATGATCGTCAAATTTTTAAATATGTTTCTGAATAAGGAGATAGAAGCAGGAAGAGTGGTTTTGACTCATAAAAATTTGAGTTTTCATATTATATATCAATTTATTTTCGTTTTCTACCAAGTTTTAGAGAAAGAATGCTATTCAGAGTCCGAAGAAAAAAATACGATTCTGCTGTAAGTATTGAGAAAATAAAAAAAAAATTATTATGTATGAAGGCTATCGACAAAGAAAATATGGCGTAATGGTAAAAAGAAAAGACTCATAAAAACAGATGATACATTAGTAGCCGCAATGGTTCCTCAAGATTGATGGAATGTGTTCAGTTATGTCGTCAGCCTGTCAACAAGCCTGGCTTTAACACCTTGGATTATTCACTGTTATGCAAATATTTCAACAACACGTTACGTCTAACAAAATAGATCACTTTATGCAAGTTATTTATTCTTCATTCAATGCATTAACAATAGAAAAATAAAATGATGCACGTTTAATAAAAAAAAAATAAAATGATGTATCAGGTCATGATATGCACTAATGAATTTGAGGGAGAAATAATATAAGCTGCCTCACACATAAAAAAGGCAATGGTTTGTACTCAAAACATGGTCATTGTTTGTATGTGAGTTTAAGTGCAAGATATTCCATTAAAAGAGGCTGTGAGACTATAAATAATTTTAAAAATTGAACATCATTGATATATATATATATATATGTGTGTGTGTGTGTGTGCGTGTGTGTAATGTTTAAACATAAATTTGTAAGAATTTCACTAAAAGATACTTTAATTTAATAATTTTCTCATTCTCTAACGCAAAAATAAAGAGTTCGTTCTTATATTCTGATGTAACATAATTCCATATTATCCTTTAATTCATGCGATCACGTGCTCTTTAAAATCTTGGGATCTCATGTAGAGATAGTCCCTAGAAGGCTGTTGGAGGCCATTTAAGTCCCTCAAAATCCTTGCATATTATACCATGTGATCTATTACATTAAAAGGGGAAATCCTTTCATGTAAACGATGGTAAGAAAATATTCTGTCTTTTCCGATCTTTTCTGCGTTCTTGTACTGTACATCGAACGGCGGAGTTGTATCTCGAACCACATGGATATTGCTCTCTCTTTCTCAGTAAAAGTGAACACAAAAGCATGAAATGTGAAATTCATCGCTTTATTTAATTTATAAATTAATTTCTAAATAATTATATATATAAAGTTATAAGTTAAATACTTTTTACACTGATGCAGTCGTATTATACTTTATAAATTATACAAGTACTTACATCTTGAAAGTAAAGATAAATAAGGGATAAGAACGTGCTTTTAAAACAAAACGATCATTTAAATATAAATAATTTATACAAATAGGTCAATTATTTCGATATAGTGGGAGTAACAAAACAGCAATGAAGAAAAGTTATAAAAATCACTATGATTTCAACATTATTCAAATAAATAGACATGAGTTTCACAACACAATTCCTTATAATGGAAAAAAAAAGTTAAGTAAATGTCTTAAAAATAAAAGTAAAGTTGAAAACTTCAACAATTACACATATAAAGTTGCAGTGGCTCTCTTCAACATTAACGACTGAAGTTAAAAGGCCCTAATTGGCATTCGCGCCATAAATCATTTCACTCACTCACTAATTTATTCAAACTCTACGAATAAATCAACTTTTTTCTTTTACCATTTCATGGTTTACCGGAATATAAATGAGCTTTAAGAGAAAAAAAGCAGGAGGAGATTCGTAAATTTACTTTTTAATAAGTAGAGTATCTTGAAGCGATACTGATTCTTCGCCTCAAGTACTTGTGCAACGAATCAATATGGATGAACTTTACATCGGAATGTTTCTGATAAAAACAGCCTCTTTTAGATGGGATCGTCATTGGAACAAATGAACCACAATGCTTGTAAATTGCACAATTCCTCTCATAATGCCATGAAACATTATCTCCAAATGAAAAATTATATTAATCATGAAACTATGCCATATAAAAAGTGATCACGGCATATCCCGAATCCATTTCTAGGCATAAACAAGACTGCTTTGAAATTGGGAAATCTACTCAACGATGGCTTACTTTTTATTAAGTAAACGTACAAGAGTTCCGTAGCTGAATATATAAGTATATTTCATGCGGATTGCTTATTCACGTAGCAGTTATAGCAAACAAGTTGATTATTAACAATAGTACTAGTAGTTTTCAACTTTGATCAAGAGATGAGAATGGCATTTGAGTTGTGTAACACACCGCTCTCCAAACTTCCAAGCCATCCTATGGACTAGTAGCCTCAACAAATTTAACGCTCTGAAACACCACTAAACATCGGGTATTTAGTTTGGAAAAACCCTTGAAATTCCAATTTCACTAAAATAACGCTGGTCATGACCTTGCAACAATAAGTAATCAGAAGCCACGACATCAATATTATTGAAAAATAGTTCCTTTAATTTAAATAAAAATATGTTTTTTATTTCAAAAGGGCTCTGTGTTATTTATAAATAACTTTTCTATCAATCCTGTATTTTTCCATTTTTGTAAGCTTAAAGAAAATCAACACTAAACTGTTGACTAAATATTTAGCCTACTAATTCTACTTCTGAAAAATAGAAAAAAACTTTAATTACACAACATTTTACTTATCTAAAAATAAACTGAAATTCTTTTTTATCAATAAATGGAAATAATCACACCTTCTAATTAAATCATTTTTAAACTCTTATGACTACGTTTGAAGAAAAAATTTAAATCGTTTGCTCATTAGCGTGATTATTTTAAAAAGAAACATTCCTTAATTTTTTCAATAAAAGAATTTTTTCCTAACTATTTATCAATCTTTTTTAACATTTACTTAATTATAGCACCTAAAATTGGATCCTCATTTTGGATTAGCAATATATATGTAAAAAAACATTAGAGATAAATTAGAAAAATAATAAAATACTCAAAATGTATTCTCAGACACTCGTACAAATTGGATTTTTTCCCAATCTTCATGTGTAAAATCTTAAAAGATTTTTTCCAACATCAAAGAAACTGAAAATTATAAACATAAATACAAAAAGCTCTTAAAGTTTAAAGCGCATTTTACTCTGAACAAAGGGGAAGTATATAATCAGCTATAATTATATACAGAATTTATTCTTTTTTGCGGTAACATCTCTTTCATAAGATTATATGTCAATTAAAGGATTCAACATTTAATTCATATTTAGCATTTCCAAAGCACTCAGAGATTAAAAGTTATTTTAGTCCGGCAATGCCACTTTATGAGATTTATTGCTTAGACATCACTCGAAGGCGGATCAAAAGGTTATTGCTACGATAGGAAAAGGAGTAATAATATTGAAAAATAGGAAATAAATCGTTCACTCTAATATTGCTCATTGATCGTGGTTTTCTTTTTTTTTAATAAGTCAATGAGTACGAAGCCTTTTGTATCCGAAAAATACCGCTATAACTATTCTGGCCAAAAAACCGTCCTCCTCTTCCTGTTCCAAAACGTATTCACTGTTTTGACTGTTTTTCGAATTTTGGTGTGTAATTATGAAACCGAAACTCATCGACGGTACCAACACAAAGTAACCAATGAATCAGTGTCAAATTCGTTATGGATCCTTATGCCTGACGGCCATGTAAATACCATGTTTTATTTTATTTTATTATTATTATTATACGTGCTGTAATTATTCAACAACATCTCATGATATGGTTGCTTATATTATAATAAATAATTTCAGTGTTAAAGGTTGAAATTTCAGAATGCTAAATCTTTTACATCACTAGCAGCTTTAGTTAGATTATCACGTTCGCGAGCTCACAACAGGCATTGTTTCCATCGAGTCGTGGGTTCAAGTCCTATCACATCTCAATACATGTAGTATAGCGGAATTAATTCACGTTAAATGAAAATTATTTGTTTTATTTTTCAGAAATGTTAAGCGTTTGTCGGGTTATCCGTTAAAATGAAATATCTGACGTCGGTGAAATTTGCAACCGGATAAGTAAAATGTTAAAAAATGTTCGTTTGGACTAAAAAAAAATTATTGCTGATAATACGGATGTAAAAATAGCAAATAAACAGGAATACAATTTAATCTTCTAACTTACATTTCATGAGAGTTTAGATGCAACATTTAAGAAAAAAAGGAACCCCTCTCTGTTTATATATATATATATATATGATTAATTTAAAATCCGTATCCATCTTTATAAAGCGGCGCCGGTAGTGAATGAGGCCTGAGCACGAACTCATTCCTTCCGTTGTTTCCATTGAATTATAAGCACGAATTATATTGCCTTCAAAAACACCCTCCGTCCTCCGAGTAACGAGGATGATGCACGTTATATCTCTGGAGGCACTTAGTCTTTACGTGGAGTGGTGAGGAAGTTTAGAGAGTGCGAGAATACCAAAGCATATCGTATAGCGGATGAAGAAAATTACGAGGTCCACCGTCATTAGCTTTCGTGCTGTTTGAAAGTGCGATGTTATTAAACAATTATTCAATGATTGAGTGTCGTATTTCCCTCAAAGAAACGGTCCTTGAGTTAACGTCCGATTAAGTTAAAGGGCAAAAAAAATAGGAATTTAATAAGACAATTTCATACGTTATTTCTTTGGATATCGAAAAAAAAACGTTAAGTGTCAACATTAAATTTATCTTCACACCTAGAGTAAATTAGCGCATTGGGGATTTCGAATTTCATGACATAAATGTATATTTCCAATTTTATGACTTTTTCATAAAACAGACGATTTTGATCCGATGGTAAGAGAGGAATGTTGTTAGTCAAAGTATAAATATGCATTGATATTATGTGGTGCATTAAGGAAAATATAATTGTATATTCAGGAAAATACGAGGGATTATCTAAAATTATAATTATTGCTAAGGAATAACCAACATATATCTGGTCAACCCTTATTCCTCATATTAATATACTTTTACGTACATAATTTTGTAAATTAAGACTATTAATGTTTATTTTCTTAAATAGGAAATCGTAGATTGAAGAAAATCCACAGTATGGACTAGGTAGATTTAAATCTTTTGAATTCCTGATGACGGCCTTTAGAAGGTCAAAAAACGTTGTGATAGATGTATAATTCTGGAAAAAAGTGTATAATGAGAAGTATGAATAATAATAAGTAAAATTTAGTTTTAATCTCGATTAAAGATTTCCAATATCCGGATTTTTTCAATCTACGGCCTTCTGATTCCAAAAAAATCATTATTTATAGCTGTATTTTGCAACAATATGCACATAAAGATGAATTCTAATGTTCTAATGTAAAGATTAATTTTTGTGCGTAAAAAATAAATTTTCCCGGTATCTAGATTATTTAATAGTATGTATAACAAAATCAAAATTTTACGATACACCATCCTACACTACTGCATTCAGTTTATGAAGAGAATATCTGAATGTTCTTAATAAGTAAGTGTTACAGTCCAACAAAGTTTCATTTTGCTCTCACTGTTGCCAGAAGAAGATAAAATTGTTAGAAAATTTGTAAAATGTAATTTTAATTTCGCATTTCTAAAGATTATTCAGAAAACCAAAAGATTACTCTGTTGGTGGATCAAATTGAGTATTGTAATCTTTTAAATGGTGCCAACACAAATATGTCATTAGTTTACATGTTATTTTTGATAAACGAATCATCGATATGTCACCCCTGATAAGACCTGGATTCCTCATTATACACAGGAAACAAAAGAATTATTCAGATGCTCCGGTAATTGCTTCAACTAAGACAGTCATATAGGCTGAAAAAGTGATATCGGTGATGTTGTGGGGATGAGAAGTGTGTCACATTCATGAGCTTCTTAGAAAACAATGCAGCGAATTATCCCGATCCCATTTGTCGTTATTAATACTTCCTTTCCCATTCCTAACACAGGTACTCCTTGCACACTTTTAGATCTTCCACGTTGTAATAAACGTAATAGTCTTAATAAAAAACATTTTTAAAAAGTGTGAAACTTCTCTTGATATATTATTCTTTCTGAACTTTGTGCAAGTGCACTAAAAAGCTATGAAATAAGCAACCACAATACTGGATAACCAAAATACTACATCATGAAGGAAGCAATCAAAACGCGAGTATTCATCAACTTGCTTCACTGTGATGGAATATTCAAATGATTAACATTCAATGCCAACGCACATCATAAGCACTTGTAGCGTCATCAATAAGTGCTATATAGAAAGAGGGAGTTAAAAGCCATTTGAGGTATTGTAATTGGTTTTTGGTTGTTTTGCATGAACAACTTCAGTATACCTCGATGAAGAAAACGATTGTCATTTAAGTATGTTTCTAAGTTTGACCGAGGAAGGATAATTGGATTTAGAAAAAAGTATAATATTCTTCTTTGAAATCTATAACCATGTTAGACGTAACAAAACATCAGAGATATGGATCTGTAATCTATAAATGAAGAAAGGAATGACTGATCGACAGCTCCTATTGTTTCCGTCTCATAGCACCACTTCGAGTGATGAGAGATATACAGGAGCATGACCTTGATGGATTAATCTGCCGCTTGAGGAACCATATTTCAATAAACAGGGTTTGTTACATAGCAATTGTTGTCCCCACTTGCATTGTCCGGCGTTGCAGTGGATTGTCGACAAGGCATCCATTGCTGCGATTATCTTTATCTCAAAACCATAGGCGTTTGTGTTTGTAAAGGTCCATTGAACGTCGGTCACACACAACCGAATCCCACAATATTGTCTTGTAGAAAGAACATGCTTCTGTTTACAACTGAATTTTTGAGTAGAGTATAGGGAAACCATGAAGAAAGGTTGTTCATCTACTTCTTTATGCACCGTAATATTGGGTGTGTTCTTGGTATAATTGTTTTGTGCATATAACTCTGGTATCCCTTAGTAACCATTGCCGATATAATGAAGAGACAATATTAAATACTCACTTATATGCATAACTTACCTGCAGCCACATAGCATTAGAACAATTTCTGCCACTCACAGAACGTAATGTATAAGATATTATTCGCACATCATATTTCAATGCTGTCTTGGCCTAACTTTCTCTTAATCTATCCCCTGTCGAACACTAGTATATATTATCCACTGCTAGATTAAAGGAGCTTTGGTAAAATAAGGTGGTAGCGTGGACTGCGAACCCTAGCAAGTTATCCACAGCCTCTTTCATTCAATCCTGCAGGTGTAGCAGCAATTTTTGCTAGCTATAGTGGTAACAGTCAAAACTGATTTTAACCACTTACTCACCTAGCAAAAGCTTTATTTTCAATAATTTAATCTTTGAAATTTGACTTTGATATATTTTGCAGTTCTTGTTCTATTTTAAGTAGCTAGTAGAGTAATTCTAGGTATTTCATTTATTCAAGCATATTTTTAGTTATAGGCATTTATATTATAAATTATAAAATCAACTTTACTCTATTAATAATCACGTTCATTTCGAAAAAACGAGATATTATATTGATGTTAAAAATGTTAAAAGACATATATATTTCTTGGAGAATATAGCTTCAAGTACAATAATTTTCTGTAACATTAGTTTCTCCTTGCTTATCTTTTTTTTTTAATATTTAAACTTTTTCTTCAATACGTAATGTTTAATAGTTTTTATTTTTTTAAAGTTTATAAAACATAAGATGATTCGAATTTCTCCATTCTGTTACTTACCCGTTAGCACTGTCAAGTAAAAAAATACGAGAACATGAAATATTGTTTTTAACTACAGTCATTTATTTTTCTTCATAAAAAATGAGGAGTGTTCGAAAATAAGATAGATTACCACCATTTTTTTCAAGTATTGGATTGGTCAAGATTTATGTTTCCTTCAATTTTATTACATAAATCTTGAAGTATTAAAAAAAAAAGTTTTTTTTCAAAATGCGTTTTTTAAAAAGTAACTGTTTTTTTACTATGATTCAGTTTCAAAATGATAAAAATGAAACGCTAGCACATTTGTCTTTCTAAAATTAATGCTCATAATTAAAAAGGAAATACGTGAACTTCTATCTTTTCATTTCTATTGTTTTACAATACTTTTGATGCCCTGTTTTTACAAAGTCATTGAAAAGTTATTTTCCTACACTTTGGAAAGCTTAAAGATTATTAAAATTGCAATTGTAAGCCTATTGTTGCGTAGTAAATTAATCTTAATTTCAAAACAAAATATTTTGTACATTCAATATCAATTATTAAAGCATCAATTTACATAACATAAAATTTAAAAGAATGTGAATGCGAATATGTTTCCTTGATTCATACTGCTTCCAAATTAAAGACTTTTGGTATTTTGTATCACATGAATAAGTGCACAAAATTAAAGTGAAATTGCCTCTGTTGTCGAATTTCTGAAACATCTATGGTTAGATTTTATTGTAAGGATGAATATATATTTATACTGGAGAAAGAGATGTACAATTCAAAAGTCTTATTAAATATGCTTGACTATCAGTGGTGAAATTTGACAACTGGCTCATAGAACACATATGTCCGAAACCCACGTTGTGATATCGAACTGCAAAAGGAGTCTAATATGAGTTATGATCACCACTCACAGCCAAACAGATCGCACAGTGGGACTACAAACTGGATAAAAAACAATTGAAGAGTTATTGTGGCAGTCGACCCACGATCGAAACAAGGCAGTTTTTAGCTTCAAGATTGTTCTTGGAGAGAGATAGCGAGAGTCAATTGCTCTCTGAAGAATGTTCTAGACATGCTCTATTTGGTTACCGTCATCCTCACTTTCCAGGTAATCATCGGCCAGCTAAGTCCTATGTGGTTGAGTGTTGCCTTTCGTCAACCGGAGCCCAGGATCAACTGTTCTCTTGAAAAGTCAAAATTAATTCTCTACAATCTACACTCTATAACTCATAGCAATCAGGAGAGCCTTTGTCAATCACGTGCAGGGGTATGTGATCTTTCAACACAATGTCTTTGAAAACCATTACACTTCCACCGCTGTAGCGATCCATTTTCAAGATGAGGGAGGAACGATATCTTACATTTGGCTATCTCTAAATGCAGATAGACCGAGTATAAATGTCAGGGCTGAATCACGACTTATTTGTAAAAAGGAATTGTGCTTCACTGAAGTCTGGTCCAAAGCGCATGTTGTCTTCACCTTTTTTTTTTTAAGTGCTTTCTTGTGTGCTGCACTGAGCTTGACGCAAACTAGTTTTCGGATATTTCTTTGTTATGATTGAACTTTTGACAGCCTTTTTTCTCGAAGCTTTCACACTATTTCAGACCGGAAAACTGGAGTTTCTGTAGCAAATTGTGAAAGATATCAAACTGTTGAAGTCTTGTGTCGCCGCGATAAAAATGCCAAATAATGATCTTCATTCTGCACTGTTGATTTTGGTTGACTTCTTCCAGATCTTCTCGATACAGATTTAGTGTCAAGAAATTGTTTCTATAAATTGCAGAAGACACTGGGAGTTACATTAAAGCAGTATAATTTACTGAGAGCTAAATGTATGAATTAGAAATGTAAAAACTGCTATTGATCGTTAATTCTTCACAAATAAAATTTATGCTAAAATACATGACTTTCTACACATAAGCAAAGCAGATACACACATATATAAACATCTCAAAATAAAAATATGACTTCCTTTTCTTTTAAAGAAAAAAACACAAGGGCTATTGAAACTTGGCTTAAAAACAGCCCATTTCCCTCTTTTTCTTGTTGAAGGCGTCTGAGTTTCATTAAAGAATTAAATATTTAATTTATTTCTTAATAGGTATGAGCCATCATTTCCATTATAAATTTTTCTATCTAATTTAAAAAATCATAGAATTTGAAATAATGAGCAAAATCAGTTTCCTTACAAGAATGATTGAAAAAATATAATCAATTAAATAGAGTAAGAAATAGATCAAATTTCTTTTCGTAAAATAAAAAATAAGAACTTCCCCCTTCTAAGTTATAAATAGATCCCTAAGTTAGTTTTTGCTTTGGCACTCGAAAGTTATTAATATGACTTAGAAGATGGGTAAATTAATTTTCATTACCTGTGTAATTCAATTAACCCTAAGAGCAGTTGAGCAAAGGCGATAGCACGAAAGATGCTCTGAGTATTTTTCTTTACCCCATTACCTCAATTAAAAATTAATTAGAGAAGTAACGTAGAGAAAACTTCAACAATGCTTGACATGAAGTTTAAAAATATATCTATATTAAGAAGTAGAAAATATATTTCCGTAGACGTATTTATTTTTTAATTCTTGATTTAAATCTGCAGTTGCTGGAGTAGTTTCAAATAAATATTAATATAATTTTTTTCATCATTACGATCATCAACGTATGCTTTAATTAAGAAAGAGTTTTACTATACATGAACATTCCCTCATTAAAAAAGGGCATGTAATTTTATATATACATGATGTCTCATTTTTTGATGACTTTTATAAATGCGAAACCTTTTTAAAATAAAAAGAAATGTTTTAATAACTAAATTGAAACTGAGCATTGGCCAATGTATTAGGAATTTTTATTTATAAACAGAAATTTTTTTTTAATATATTATGCTGTGTTTATTGACAATCTGTTGAAATGGATAGTATTTAGAGGATTTCTTTATGAATTGGTTAATTTTAAATGCAACGATTTAAGTACATACTTTTGGCTACTTAAACTTTCCGAAAATTTGTTATACAGAGGATATTTACACATTTGTAGAATACAACGACATCAGGACTACTTTCTTTAAATATATAAAAAAGACTAATTTTTGTGTGAGTAAAATTTAGGGTCTATGATGCAAGAGAGCAAAACATGATTTTTCTCATCGAAACCATGTATGCCTGTGATCAAACGCAAGATACATGCAAGGAATTAAAAAAAAAGATTGACAAGGAGTATCAAAATAGATAAAGATATCTAGGAAGCACGTTTCACATATTATTCAGAGACATGGGAAAGAGATGTCTCTAAAATAGCACAGGCATATGATATCCTTACTTACCTAAAGACGATAAGATCTTGTCAAATTATTAAAATGTTCGATTTGATAACCTTATTTGAGGACTAATAATTTTTCAGTTTCCTTTGATCCTGATGGTTTTTGCTAACTTATTAGTTTAGAAAGAGCTCTTTATAGCTAACAAAATGCACAATAGTCCGGAGAAAAAAAAATGTTTAAGGTTTCGAAGGAATATATTTAATATATAAATTCAATATTTGTGTCAATTTCTATTCCTTTTAAATGAATGCAATTGTAGTTTATTGATGACAAACAGTTAAATCCAGTTACAGTGATAATTTAGTGGTCATAAGTGTGAAATCACAGCTGGCGTTATTTCGTTGAGTGGTGAGTGGTCAGAGTTCTGATGTAACATTAGACCCACCATGTAGCTGGTCTGTAGAGACATAAGGCCTTCACAGATTAGCGTGCATCAGCACGATACATGTGTCAAGGATTATATCCTAACTATGGTATGGAGTGGAAATTCAGAGAGGAAGGGGCCACCTGAGGTATCGCTCTCGATACTTGACGAAGGCTCAAGATTAAAAGATCTGCCGTCTGTAGCTCTTTTGTTACTTCTAAGTGCGATGTTAATATAAACAATCAATTAAATGTTCAACAATTAACAATCAATTAATATAGTTTTCTTAACCTCTTATTTTTATTTGCCCATTGAAAACAATTTGAAAATCTCTGCCTTTACTGAAAATTCTTTGCATTCTCGTTACCATGTATGAACGCATTTTCCCTATTTTCATTATATAATATTTTTTTATACATTAGTCACTCAGACAAATATATGATTCATCAAGTGTAACAAAGCATTTCTATTTATCTCCTATTAAGTTGTTTTTATTCAGGTCTGTACAAAATGGCTTGCATTCAGCCTCATGCCTCCGCAACAGACTAGGGCAATTACATTTTTAACATTTTTAAGTAATAACTATTATTATTTTGTGTACTGTTGCTATAGATACTTAAAAGTGTCTGATGCGTCCTCTTAATTTTTCTTGTGATTTTTGATTTCACCGTGGATATATTTGAAACTATTCATAACTTTTTCGTCTATTTATTCAGAGACTTCATCCAGTGTAAAAAATAGGATCGACTATATCTTTCCTTTCCCATTAATACTGTTGCTTATTTTGTGATCAATAATGTCATACCGACCATTTAATAAAACTTATTTTAAAGTGTAAAAACATTTCCTCTCGTAAAGCGTGAAAACGATACATTTGATCTGTTGAAGATGGATGTAACTATTTTGTTGATATCCTCCATTTTAAAGAATACATTTAGATGTGTCTGACGAAAATTTTAATATTACTTTAATGTTTTCAGGAATTTTACTCCAAAATTTTCGCGTTTATTTAAGCATCCATTTTTCATTGTTCTTTTACTTCATTTCTATAGATGTCGGTATGCTCAATTCTTCAATTTTTCGTAAAGCATTATTTCAACTCTCCGTGTAGTGAAATATTAGTCTGGAAGAAAATATCTTTTCTTTTAGAAGGTTACCCATAATCATTTGAAAGAATCAAATTCTACTTCTTTACGTTACAACTTCGTTTTTGGATACAATGAGAAATTAAACTTCCATGTTTACTCTAATTTGTAATATTTAACAGCAGTTTATATGTTCGTTATTATGGGAGTTATTTATTGCTTAATTACCGTGAATAGAGTAACTGAAATTGATTTTTGATCATGTTTTATATTTTTTGTTTAGTTTGCAGAAGTGTGTCATTCTCTGTAGGAGTGCAAGAGCTATTGAAGTTCAATGCTGTAATTTTTATCTACAGTGAATCTCCGAACAGATATTGCCTAACTTCCACACTACTACTTGAAGACATTTTAAGTCAATTTAATGCACAAAAGTGCCCATTGTTACCCACAAGTAATTTAAAGGTGAATCAGTATTTATGTCCACAACATTCTTAGTTTGAAGATAATCGGTCGCAGAGCTGGCTTCCTTAATTAATCGGTGACCTTGGAGTGAAATACAGTTTAATATAATATACAAAATACAAAAATAAAACATATATAATTACATGTTTTGTATATTAAACATTTTGTATATTAAACATGTTTAATATGCAAAAATAAAACATACTTTAAAGAAATGTTGTCAGGGTCATTCGAAAATAGTTTTATTGGTTATTTTTAATCTATGGATGGAAATCTATCAATAAATAAACAGATTAAGCATTTTGTACACAGTTCTAAACATCGAAGACAAAAAAATTAAATTTTTTAATGATGCATATTGTATCATAATCTCTAAATGTACCGTTCCAACAAAACATTTCACGTAATATTTTTTTTTATGAAAATTAAAGATAATTACTTAATAGACATAGTTAAATTTAATATGAAAAGGAAGTTGTTCTTCCAATAGAAAATTTCGTTTTGCTTCCCGTGCATAACTTATTATTAACTCCTTAATGCTCAACATATAATTCTTTAACTTTTTAAAGCTAAATTTGTTTGTGTAACAGTTCAATTGAAAAGTCCCCGGCCTACCATAGTAAAACACATTTTTTGGCAAAATTAGTTTTCTTATTCAACATAATTCCCTTCAAGGGTGATACACTGATTATAGCGACCCTCCAACTTTTCAATACCATTTTCGTTGTACAATTTGTCCTCTGCTTCAAAATAGGCCTCAGTTTCGGCGATCACCTCTTCATTCGACGAAAATTTCTTCCCAGCGAGCATTCTTTTGAGATCTGAGAACAGGAAATAGTCGCTGGGGGCCAGATCTGGAGAATACGGTGGATGAGGAAGCAATTCGAAGCCCAATTTATGGCCATCGTTTTCACTAACTTGTGACACGGGGCATTGTCTTGGTGAAGCAGCACTTTCTTTTTCTTAAAATGCGGCCGTTTTTCGGCGATTTCGTCCTTCAAACGGTCCAATAACGCTATGTAATAGTCGCTGTTGATGGTCCTTCCTTTTTCAAGGTAATCAATGAAAATTATTCCATGCGCATCCCAAAATACAGACGCCATAACCTTGCCAGCCGACTGTTGCGTTTTCCCTCGCTTTGGAGCGGGTTCATCGTGTGCAGTCCATTCGGATGACTGTCGATTGGACTTCGGAGTGAAATGATGGAGCCATGTTCATCCATTGTCACATACCGACGCAAAAAGTCAGGTTTATTACGCTTGATCATCTTCAAACACTGCTCCGAATCATCAACTCGTCGTTGTTTTAGGTCAAAAGTGAGCTCGCGTGGCACCCACTTTTCACAGAGCTTTCTCATACCCAAATATTCGTGAATGATTTGATGTACACGTTCAGTTGATATCTTTCGAGTATGTGCTATTTCATTCAATTTCAATTTACGGTCATTCAAAATCATTTTGTGGATTTTTTTAATGTTTTCGTTGGTAACAACCTCTTTTGGGCATCCACCGTCTTCGGTGCTCATTTCACAACGTCTAAACTTAGCATGCCAATCCTTGATGGTTGATTTTCCTGGGGCAGTGTCCGGAAACTCGGTATCAAGCCAAGTTTTTGCTTCAACTGTAAATATTTTATCAACACGTGAAATTCCTTTTTTTCCATTTTTTTCACAATAACAAAAGTTGCTTCACTCAAAATGCTATAATTCACAAACTAATGATCCGACAGCTGTTAAATTTATACACCCATCTTTTGAGGGTTAGGGCTAAGTAAAAAAACATATGGATTTAATTCTAGTACCACCATCTATGTGTCTGGACGGGGACGTTTCAATTGACCTGTTATATGCAAAATGAACTAACAAATAATAATAAAATCCTGCGTTAAGTTTTTAATTTTTATTTAACATAATTTTACCTTCCTATAGAAAGGACACTAGGCACGAGAGGGTGCATGTTTTGTCCAAACACATTGAGTCTTAGATTTTCTAAAACTCTTCCTTTTACTGCTTTATTTAGATAAATAAACGTATAAAATAAAAGGAACTCTGTGATACACCTCATGAAATAAACATAAGAAAGTGAAATTGTATTTTAATCATATATAAATAATTATAATTTGAAAAGCTAAAATGGAAAAACAAAATATTAAAAAGCACAAATTTAGAAAATTTAAGTCTTATGATAAATTTTACACACCTTTACATTAAAAAGGAGTTAATAAAACACAAATAGTAATAAAAAAAACTATCTCTAATTTTTGTACTGAATTTATATACAATCTATTCAGTGTAAAATATTTCAGTGAATATATCATGCAATTCATTTAAACAGTTATTTCATTTTCTTGTAGATTTTTTGCCATGTTTGGATAATCTTATTTGTTTTGCATTCCCAACGATTAAATGATCTTTTCCGTCAATCCAGAAATTATAAGAAACTCTTTTGGAAAGTGTTTTTTTTCCTGCAGCCACACTGTTATTTTGGTCTCTTACTGTACTTAGAAAAATATTTCTGACAGATTTCTCATCTGAACTGGAGGAGATCCATTTTGTTACAGCCATTTGAAGGGCATAATCTGTAGAGTAATCACTCAATTTAGATTGATGTTAAAGCTGAATAAAATGAGTGCTCACCACCATTTTTTAGACCGCATGGAACACCAATACAGTGAAATGTTTTGATCCATACGATCGGTGCCTCCCATACATTTATTATATTAAGACTCAATATGCAGTTGGTCAATCTCTATAAATTTTGTATCAATATTCGACCAGATTTTCGTCTGAGCTACAAGTTCGAAAAAAATAATGGTTAGATGCCAAAGTAACGATACTATTGCCATTCTACGGTAATTTTAAATGTTTGCTGTTCTTAAAATCAAAACTTCCTCTACTCTACTTTTTAATAGATTTCATAACTTCAATTGGACAACTTTCAGTTCGATTAACTCGTACATGTAACCATGTGCTCCCATTATTTTTTCTGTTAACTTATCGATAAAGACAGGTGATGTAAAAAGATTATCAAAAAATAAGTCATATGATTTATTTTCCGGTTACTCGAAAATTAGATTCAGAACATATTAATCCAAAACAGTTCCCGCACCTCTGTAATGCTCAAATTATATTAGATAATCAAGTTTAGTATTTTGGCACCAAACTCTGTACCCGAATCTGACAGGTTTTCCTTTTATAAACTGTTTAGACGCACGATGTTTAAAGGACCATACTCTCCTCAACAGTTAACTGCTGCTCATTCGGAAAATAACTACGTTAAGAATCCTTCATTCTAGTGATTAAAAATTTGATGCAACTTAGCCATTTAGTATTTTTTTAATTAAATTACAATTGTCAGTTAAGTGCAATATTGTATTATTTTCTGAAATATGCACCGTGGCATGACTTCCGAAATCACGTTATTTTTTACATCACTCGAACTTTCGCAGTACATTCGTCTTCTTGGGAGAACATTGTATCCCTCAGTAAATAGGGTGGCAAAAAATAATTTAAGATCTTCAGCACCAATTACAAAATCATGGTCTCCATTTTGACCAGCATACAAAATCCATTGTTCTAAAATGTACTCAATTATTTCGTCATTTAAGGGCAGCTGAAATAAAGATATGAGAAACCTAATGGGTGTTTAGAAAAAGGTGGTTTTGCTCCATTCCAAGTTAATTGCAAGATATTATTTTCCGGCATTTCATTTTTTGACCTGTTTCGAATTTTTTAGGAATATTTGCACCTTTCATTCTTTTTCTCTCTATTTCAAGAAAGACATTCATGCTCATCATCACTGTCTTATTAAGTATTAGAATTATCATTAAACAAGAATTATTCCTATTTTTTAATTATTCCTTGGTTAAAAGAATATCTATCTTGAAACTATTTTCATATACAAAGAATACTTAATAATTCTTATTTATGAAAATAATTTCTAACATAAATTTTCTGAAAATAAATAACAATTCCTCTTGATTGTAGTTTAAAAAAATCATAAATTGAGAAAAAAACTGACACATTCGCACAGCGTAACATGTCTGAAAACCCTGTACCTATTCGTGCCTAGAGTCCTATATATAGAACGCTACACACTAGAAAATTTGACAGTGTTAAAAAACAAATTTAATGATTTCAAAAAATACATATTTTAGAAATGAAGATCGACTATGTTTATAGCATAAAACTCTTTCGCAGCATTGAAAAGCAATGAAATAATCATATTTTTTAAGCGACATCATTTTGAAAAACTAAAGAACGACTAACTTTGAGTTTTGAATTTGATAATAGAAATTGAATATAGATTAAGAGTTTCCATATGCTTAACAATAACAAATTCAAAACTTTATCATGGTATTCTGCGATATGGAATGAAAAAAAATAAATAAAATTCAGAAATTCAGAGCTAATTACTTAAGGGTCCTTTTAAAAGGGCGCTAGATAGAAAAGGGCTAATATTAAGAACAATTTGGAAAAAAAAAAAAAAAAAAAAACCACTTATTACTTAATTCTTTATTTCTCAACATATAAAAGAAAAATGTCATTTTTTCTATTCCAAACATTATCAAATTGCATTTGGGTCAACAGTAAACAGAAGGCGTACAATTCTCAAAATAGAAAGATAAATATACAGAAAAAAAAAAACGCTACAAAACAAAATTCTGAGAATGCAGTATAGATGCCTATATGCTGACCTTTTTCAATTAAGTTGTACTTGATAGGTCTTTACCAATGAATGTTGCTTGATAGATTTTTTCCATTAAGTTGAACATGATGGTAATTTCCAATTAATTGAAAATAATGTAAAATAGTAGAGTTATGATTAAAATTAATGTCCTGCGGTCTAAGAAAGTGGTAAATATGTCATGGAGTTAAGGCAATCCAATAATGTTAGTAAAAACTAGTTAAATTTTAACTATACATTAATAAATATCAAATAGCACACTTTCATTTCTATTTCAAGGTAACTAAATAATATCTACTTTTTCATAATGCATTGCTTACGAAAACATTTCGAAATTTCAGAAATATCTACAGATATTATTTTTAAGAAGTCGATATATTTTCGTATAGAGATTCGTATGAAAGAAATGGCATCAAACATAACATAGTGGAGAATGGAAATAGTTTTCTATAACATATTCTAACTCAAATCTCAGAAGTTATTCACATCGAACTTTTGCTTTCCTTATATTGAATAAATTTTATGTGAACTTCTAAAGCCATTTCCTTAATGTTTTCGATAAGTCAAAGATCCAGAAAGAGTAATCTTTTAAATCGAAAAAAAATTTATTTATTCCTAAAATAGGCTATCATCATTTTGTTTGAAGTACCAATGCTGAGGAGTATTTAAGAAAAAATTGTTGGACAAAATATTTCGCGATACGTAAGCAAAAATATATAAATATAATACTTACTTTTTGAAGTAAGTAATAAACATTTTAGTCCATTACTTAATTAAAACTACTATGAAGTTACAATGTTGTTGCAGGCAATGTATTAAAATAAAAATACATTATACAGTAAACTTAAGTTTTGTACTTCATTGTGACACAAATGATTACATTTTCAAGTGAATTGCTAAAAACATGAATGACATATGTAAAATAAAATAAGAGCAAACGAAAATATCCAAATTTATTTAGAACTTTTGTGACATAGTGCTATTCGCTGTTTCTCTTCACTAACCTTGGGGACTTTTAATTCAGATTGATTGCTTTTGCTAAACAACCTTTTCCCAACCAAAAATGAAATGTGATTTTGGTAAAAACAAGTAGAAATGAAGCGGAAGAGTTAGGAAATATATAAACTCCGACTGAGAGTCGCGATAGAGAGGTTGAGGGAGAAGTTGAAAGAGGTGGAAACAGAGGTTGAAGGAGAAGTTGAAAGAGGTGGAAAGAGAGGTTGGATTAGAAGTTGAGTGATTCAAGAGATTTAGTTATTCCAGTGATCAACAATTGTTCCAGAGTCGGAGTTGCAGTCGAGGAAGGCTTAGTGGTAAGAGTCAGTTAGATTATTATTGGTAGATTGAGTTAAAGCAGTAAAGTCCATGTCCGGGAGAGCATTCATAATTGTTGTTATATTAACAAGTAGTTCATAAATTGCGTAATTGTTGTTCTAACATCTCTTTGATTGACTTATTGATTCTTAGTGATTAAACATTGAGTTTAGCTATGGTACAAGAGGCAACCCGGAAAGGGTAGTCGTTACAAGTTAATTTTGATCCTCGAAGTGAGCATTGTTTTCATGTAGCTAAATCATATCACAATTTCTGCTGAATTTAGATGAGATTCTGACAAAAAAGTCTATTTCCAAGAGAAATATCTCTTAAAAATTCACAATGTGTGAAATTAACTTGCATAAAAATAAAACAAAAATTCAAAATAAGTGAAAAATTAACTTATAAACATTAAAAATAATATTGGATGCCTCTTTTCATCAAATATCCTCAACAATTTATATTATGTTCATTAAATTCCTTCCAGTAAAGAGGCATCTAATCAATGAAATAAAATAATTAATTTAACTTTAAGTAAAGTTCATAACAGTTTGAGAGATGAGACGTGATTGAAAAATAATGCATTCTTGGCCACAACATGTTTTTTTGAAACCATATGTTCAAACTTTTTATTGCACCTGAATGCTACAAAAGTCATCACGTCTTAAAATAAGTCGTAAAGAGAAATGTTAAGGAAGTGAGACTACAATTTAAATATAGGAATTAAAAGAAACATGAGTCCTAATCTATTCATTAACTTTAAAATAATGTGTTATTATATTTAAAAAATGGAATTTTGGATTAAAAAATCCCTTTTGACTGACATCATCGATATAAATCCCTTACCAAATACGAGATCCATTTTTTTTTCAATCACCGATGTACCATTAAAAAGATAAGAGAACAGAACGATATATATTTGTTACCGAAAGTTATGTACAAACGTAGGAAATTTTCAACACAATCATTGTGAAGATTCAGGTATTTGTCAAACTGGTGACCGAGTCTTCCATTTCCCTCTAGAGGATCGTTGCCACCAGTGGTGTGAGATAGACTTGCACTTTCTTTCAAATCCTCAATCATCTTCTTTTAATTTAAATTTCTCTTTACAGTCGTTGTAAAGTCTGACAATAAAAACCTGTGTTCATCAAAGTCCTCTTTTCTCTATACTTTTTAAGCAAGACATGTTTTTGGTCCCAAAAATCAAGAGTATTACCTTCTTGCTATCGGTTTGTTTCAAAAGGCTTGCATTCTTTCCCCCCTTCATCATGAACGTTGGATCGCTCATTACTAAATTATCTACACTAATTACGCACAGAATCATCAGTCAAAAAGTTTTTATGTACATTCAGATCATTTTTTGGTGAATTTTGACGGCTTTATTCCCTTATGCTTGAAAAAAGTGAATAATACTATTCAACTCACTCTTGGCTGCAGCATAAATTGTACCTTCTATGTTTGCATGCTTACAGCTCAGCTTAAATTCGTGAGATGGAATCGGTAATAGCATATGTTAGAGAGCTCACAATTGCCCATCATGAGACTCTAACTCTTAAAATTTGTCTGATTGTAAAGCAGCTAGGTCGGAGATTGAAAAATAAGCCACCTTCGAAAATCCCAAGAGAAATTGAGAATTGAGAAATCGATTGACTCGCATTTAAAAGTCAATTTTTCACAAATATCCTAAACTGAATACTTGACAGGAGATATAACTCAGTTTCTGAGAATTTTGGAAATGATATTAAATGTCTTTTCGCCATTCAGCACCATATATTTATGTGAAAGACGTTTTTTGCTTTAATGTTTAATAATCCAAATATTATTCAGTGCTGAAAACTTCAAGAGTTGCATTTACTTCAAGCAGTGCAACTATTGCACTAAGGTTTAGTTCATTATTCATCAAAAAGCGGGCCCATCCGTCTAATTAAAACTAGATTTCTTTCATTTCAATTTTTGTATATTTGGAACAAATTCTGTATTTACTTGTGATTTTTTTTTCTTTTTTTGTATATATGAATAGAATTTCATTGTAAGTCTTATTATTTTAGTTATACATTTTGTTAAAAGATGCTTCAAAGATAGGTTAAACTAAGTTTTATTATAGAATGTATATTTGACATAAAAGTATATACATTAATAATAAAAGTTATAAGCATATTTCTTTTAAATTTAAAGATGTTTCTAAATACTGAATAAAAATAATTTAAGGTATTCATTAATTAAATTTTATCGTAAATTAGAAAAATTGAACAACATAATTTTTTTCAATAATACATATGGCTCAGAAGGGGAGGAATTGTTTGGAATTCTTAAGCATTTGAATTGGTTCTCAAGACTAATAGATTTAAGAAATAATATTCTAAGCAATGCAATTCTTTTCCTTGTTCTTCTTCAGGTATTTTGGATGACAATGAACTGAAGATGGTGACGACCTCAATGGAGATAATGTTGAAGCAGCATGGTGTCATTGCATTTTATGACTTTCACCTCCTTCCAAAATTTAATGAAGATCTCTAGGAACCTTGTTTTCCTTCTGAAGATGAAGTGAAGGTTGCTATAGAAGCCTGTGTCCTCAACAACTACTAGAATTCTTCTCCCACGGTTTTGCTCGCCTAATCACATATTTGCGCAAATGTAGAGGAATGAATAACGTTTATGTTGGAAAAAAAATAGTACATTACATCAAGATACACTTTGCATTTAAATACAACAATAATTATGAAAAAAAGAGGTTGGCCTTAGAGACTTTACTTTCCTATCGAAACTCGTATTCTGGACTTTAATTCTCGGTGCCCTTTACCACTTGCACATATGTGAAATTACGATCTATCGAAATAGAGATAAATAAAAAAAATAGTTTAAAAGTAATATGAATATTTCGAATGTCTTAAATGTGCTATAGATGTATCTAAGAAAAAGTTAAAATTAATCGAATGGAATGCAGTTCCACAAAATGTAATCGGAGAGATTAGCTTAAAAATTTTATAATAAATTAACTGAGTTAAAATGACTTGTTTTGATACTGTATGTTACACAACGATAAGAAAATCAACTTTAGTTCTATAATGTTTGAAAGCACACTGTTTTCACTTTTTGAAAATTTTAAGAGAAAATGATTTTAAAGGAATAAAGGGATTAAAGGAAACCTTAAAGGAATCGCCACGAGATTTTTTCGGGAATCATTTTCGACAAAAATGTTTTTCTTAACGAATATGTTTCGAATAAGAATATATACATACTTTCCCTTTTCAATTATTAAACCATTTATTGCTGAAAAGTGGTAAACCAAAAAAAAAAAAAAAAAAAATGCAGTAGGCCATTGATATCCTCTGATACAACTTCCCAAAATTTAACTAAAAAAAATCTCATGTTGCCACTACTGACAATTATCCTGGATTACTGTTATTGGTTTAAACATTTTAATTTTTTTTTTGTCTTATAATCCTAGAAATCAATTCTGTGGGTACTTTCATTAATATCTTACTTGAAAAACATTCATATTGAAGGAATAATATCAATCCTGGTTGAATCTTTGTTCTAGGTACATAAAGCTGGCAAACTTGTAATTCGATTTTTGATGCAATATTCTTATGAACAATAAAATTAAAACAAGTCACTGATCAGTTTAGTTTATAACATGAAACAAGATTCGCAATAATACTGATTTCTTGAAGATTCAAATTCTTCTTCGTAATTTTCATTCATTATAGTATATAATCTTAAATACTCAAGTGAAATTTTCCCTCTAAATACACCATATAATAACCCTGCATGTATGAAGACTGAAAAAAAACCATTTTCCTTATTTTTTAGTATATTTTTAACCACCAATAAACAAAATTATAAAATACTAAAAGGATACCGTCTTTTGCAACAAAATGAATGAAAACAAGCAATTCTTCTATAAGAAAGCAAATTCGTCTTCATATGCCATATTGTCAAAAAAGTATTGAGTGATAAATATTAATGTAGATGAAATTTTATTAAAACTACTAGCATTTCCTCACTGGTTCGTGGTTTACCAGCTACTGACTGCAACTGAATGCTGGAAAGTATCACACATGCGTATTACGATTGCATAAATATGTGACCCAAACTGTGTTACTTCAGTTTCATTTGTTCACATTTAAAAAATTTCGAACGGTTATTTGTTGAACACATCTTGTAGGTATAAATATATATTTTCACGTTTCTCATATGAATATTTATGGGCGTGCAACGTCCGCAATTCAATTAGAGTGTAATAACGCTATATATACGAAGATTTTGTGTACTTCTATTTCTAGTAAACCTAGCGAAACTAATTGGTTAAGGAAAAAAATTACTAACATTTAAAAAAAATAATGTTTTTCCAAACACAATTTAAAACATAATGAAATAAATCATAAATTCACAGTCTTTAATTCAATGAATACTCACAATACTATTTTTATCACTACAATTGATGCATTGTCAACTTTAGGTCCCCCCCCATTTCTTTGTATGATAATTCATCTTCACATCAAATGCTCTATATTTCATCTGATTCTGGATCAAAGCATGTATCATTTGTATTGGCTATCCATTCCAATTAGATATTTTTCTCTGGCCCTCTTTTCAGAATTGAACTTCAAAATATCAGTACTTTTTAAGCTAGAATAAATTACAGCGAACTGATAAAATGAAGCGAGATATAAATTACAATTATATGATTTCTCTCAATGACTTTTTTACCATTACTAATTATAATAATATTTACCTATAACCCTTTTTCATTACTCAGCAATAGTAATTACTCTAATCGTTTGTGAATTATTATATAAGTAAATTACAGAATTTAAAAACTTCTATTATTTTTTAATAGCGATAGCTACAAAATATCGTGAAAGTAACAAAAAGTATTTATTGTGTCTGCATAGTGTTACATCATTACATTTCAACATTATCCTTCAGATATATCCAGGAAACTTTAAAAAATAATTTAAAAGCGCGTTTAAAGATTTATCCGAATTTTCCAGCTATTCAAATCGACTTTTTCTGGTATATCTAGAAATACTGTATGCATCTCGGGGGAAAAAATAAAGAAAAGGAATTGGAAATAAATTCGTTTGATAATAAATTGATAAATATATTTTATTAAAAGTCACCTAAAGTCCTGATAAATTGATCCCTGTAAGAATGATTATTTTCTAAAAGTAATGTAAAATCCAGTTCTTTTGACTATTTTGGTTAATCTAATACAAATTCAATTTACAATATTTTTGCCCGAAAAGGTGAACATTTTAGTTTTTATTCGTAAGTTATTTTAGTCAAATCCAAATTTAATTTTGCAAAATAGTCAAATAACAATTTTCTTTTCACTTGAACGATAGTGGGATTGTAACTTTGCCTCGTTAATGCTAATTACCGAACAAATTAAGCGCCTTAATGCTTGCAGTTTGTTAAGAAAGAAAATTGACAAAATGCTTTATTTTTAAAGACTTTTTATCCTTCCCATGTTCTTTAATTTTTACGTACTTTTTCCCCAAGTGTTAGATGATGATGTCTTAATTGGGGAAGCTGTGCTAATTTCTATTGTTATTTAAAAAAAAACTGTTACAATGACGAGAATGTTCCGTAAGCGGTAAGTGGGGGAGGGGTGGGTAGAAAGTACTTTTCATTAACAATGACGCAGTTTTTTTTTTCAGAGTAAATGTATTAACGAAATCTAAGATAAAGAACTTTGTTTCGCAAGTATATGGGGAGAGGAGTAAAAGTCCTCCATTTTATTTAAGTTAAACAATCTCGTATGTCGTGTTAATTTCATCATCTTATAAGCTGGCTATTCCCTTTTATAAAATATATTTTATTTTCGTTTTCGAAGCGTAATCGAATAAATGGAAGTTTTTGCTTCCATATTCAGAGAAAAAGCATCTTTCTGCTACTGTGTACATAATTAAGTACATTAACGGTTAATGTCTTCGCTGCGGAGTCGTATATAAGCTCCCCTGCAGAGATATGTGAGTTATATCAGATATGTAGCAGATGATATTTGATCTATATTGAGTAACACCTTCCACACTAGAAGGAGAAACAAATCAGATTTATGTTGCATTTGTGAAGATTGTTGAGATGAGTCGGATGGGGACGGCTCTCCTGCCGTTAAATACAGGTAGGAAGCGATGATGTGCAGATACTTGGTTATGCATGACGTTGATTTGGTCTACAATTGTTAAATAATCACAAACCTAATTAATTTAAATCTGTTGGACCCCAAAACTCCTACACATCAAACAATGGGTCATTAATCCCTCCCTTGATTAAGTGTATATATATATATATATATATATATATATATATATATACTTCATCACAGGTAATGAATTTCCTGATTTCCTATCTTTAACTCCCACAGTAAAGGTTGGTCTTAATTCTTGATACAATTCACTATATTCTTTTAATTTGTTCGATCATGATATACAAATATGCATTGTTCAGCATCTTTCCATGTTTCAAAGTAGTAAGGATGATTCTTACTTGACAGTCAGTTTTTATATGATATACCTATAGATCGTTAAATCAAATTCAACGGGATCTGAATAATTCTTGCATTGATGTTCTCAATTGGGAAAAAGTTTCGCTCTCTTCTTAGTTAACCACTGAAGCGTATTTTTTGTGTCCACCATTAATACGCTGTAACTGTCTCTCTCTCATGCTATATATATATATATATATATATATATATATATATATATATATATAGAGAGAGAGAGAGAGAGAGAGAGAGAGAGAGAGAAGAGAGAGAAAGATTCAGAACTTTTTTGTTTACATAAACGTGTAAAATATATGCATTACGGTCTTCATTCAAAAATGCCAATGATTGTTGCTATCGTTCGCTTAGCAGCCTATTAGACTTTGCAGTGAATACTTATATTCCTTACAAAAAGGTTTCGTAGGAAATCTTTTTTGAATTTCACCCTTAAATCATTTAAAATTTTTAAATCTGTCATTTATCCAAATTTGGAGAAGATTTTCGAATGAAAATGTTAAAGGTAGTATGTTTCAACAGGAAAATCGACTTGAAGAAACACTATACATAAAACGTACTGGAAATAAAAAAAAATATAGATTGTGAGCATATTCTAATAAACGAATTGTAACTAGGAGGGTCAAAGTCAATACAGTCTTATTCTTCAACGCATTCTGATAACCCTTCGCTTAATTTATAGGTCCATTTTGAAAACTTTCCTTCTATGGAAGATTACAAATATTAATTCAGTAAAATATGATTATTACTTCAGTTTTCATACATCGCCTTTTTAAATTTTCAATCGTTTAATACCGGTTCACACATTTTTTTTTGTTAAAATTATTACAATACAAGTATTTCCTCTTAATCCCCTTAATCAATCTTGAGCGTTAAAGATAAAGTCATGTTTTAAATGAAAGCATGTATGAGTACATTGAAGACAGTCGTTGAAATATATGATTTATGATTTTCCTTAAAGACACTTTACTACAGGTCTATAGTGGCTTCAGGACTTAATCCCTTGGTCATCTGAAACAATGTTGGACACAAGCTCACGATTGACCCCTTGTGACTCCTTGATCACCGTAACTATGATAACGAAGAAAGGTTAGTCCATTTATTTTAAAAGGAAATATTACATAGATAACACCTTCATTAATTTTAACCTTTTGAGGGCGGCAGACCGATCTACAGGCCAAAAGGAATATACCCTTAAAAGCCGGCGTTGACCGATGTAGCGGCCAAGCCGTGCTTTCCCCTGTAAACAGCTTTCGAATCAGCATGAGGCCTATTATAGCCCCGGAACATCATTTGCTTGACCGGTTTCTTTTGTATTCAGAAGGGAGGTGGGTAGAGTTTCCTCTTTCACCCTTATCTAAAAATCCCTCTTTTTTCCTTCATACTCAAATTCTCACTAGCAGTGTGTGCATAGTTATTTTTGTAAGTGATTTTGTCATCTCGATTACTTAATCATTTCATTTTAAATTAATTTGATTTTTTTTAAAAAAAAATGCCTAAACGTAAAAGAGGACTTACCACTGAAGAGATTCAGAAAGTTTTAGCTGATTTAGAAGACGAAAATTTTGATGATTCGGATTCTGATTGTGAGTTAGAAAATGAGGAAGATGATTTAGATCAATCTTTAAATTTGAGTCTAGAGGTTGAAGATGAGGTTGTCTCCGAAGAACAAAATGAAATAATCTGGAACGACCCACAAATATCACATAAAGCGACAATTTTACCTTTTACAGGAAATAATGTGATAAAAGGAGCCGCTGTACCGTGTGTCATAAAAAGTGATTTTTTTAATTGCATATTTAAAAACTCTGTAGTAAAAAAAATTACAGAAGAGACAAACATATATGCAACTCGAGTTTTACAATCTGTAACACCATCAAGTTTGAGGAAACATAATCCTGGATGGACTGAAACAAACGAAATAGAGATTGTAAAATTTCTTACATTAATACTTCTGATGGGTCATATAGAAAAGGACAATATAAAGGAATATTGGTCAACGGATCCAATGCTGGATACACCTTTTTTTAGGAAAATTATGTCGAGGGACAGATTTTTAAATCTGCTTCGGTACTTACACTTCGAAAATAATGATAATGCTCCGGATAAAACATCTTCGGATTACGATAGACTTTGGAAACTAAGAAATGTTTTTAACTCCTTAAATAATTCTTTCCAAGAAGTATATTGTCCATCTGAAGAGTTAGCAATTGATGAAGTAATTGTCTCTTTTAAGGGACGCATAATATTTAAACAATATATTCCGAAAAAAAGGAAAAGATTTGGTATCAAAGTATACAAAATTGTGGATAAAAAAGGCTATACTTTCAACATGAAAGTATACTTGGGATCAGATAGGGTAAGACTGAAAAGCGGTTTAAAAATAAAACCTACTCATGCAACAGTTTTGGAATTGGCCGAAAGTGTAAGAAATAAAGGGCACAAATTGTTCATGGACAATTTTTTTTCATCCCCAGAATTGTTCCAGCAATTGTATAAAGAATACAAAATGAATTCCTGTGGCACTATGCGTTCCAATAGGAAGAATTATCCAAAAAAATTAGCTTTTCAAAAAATGAAAAAAGGAGATTTGTCTATAAAATTTGGCAGCGGCATGACAGCCATATGTTGGAAGGATAAAAGGGAAGTTTTCATGCTAAGCAACATGCACGATCCAGAAATGTGTAAAACAACTTTGTGCAATGATAGATGTGAAAAGCCAGCTTTAATAACATGCTATAATTCAAATATGGGTTTTGTAGATCTGAGTGATCGCATGGCAAACAGCTATACATTTGGTCGTAAGACACTAAAATGGACCAAAAAACTTTTTTTTTCATTTACTAGATTTGACAGTATTAAATGCATTTATATTGTTCAAAATCAAAACGGGAAAAAGCATAAGCCATAAAATATTCCACTTAAATTTAATCAAGCAACTTTTACAGAATGAAAATAATCAAACAGTTTTAACCAGCCCAGAACAAAATTTTAGAAGCAATAGACTTGAAAACCATCATTGGCCTGAATTTAAAAAAGTTCAGCGACGTTGTGTTGTGTGTAAGTCCAAAGGTGTAAGGAGACGCACTTCTGTTTCGTGTAAATTGTGTAATGTAGGATTGTGTGTAAATTGTTTCGAAGAATATCATGTAAAATAATATCTATATATGGTGAATTTAAATAGATTCTTGATTTGCAGGATCTCATTTCCAGTTTAAATATTTTTTTAAAAAAATTTGTATTATATCCAAGAACAGTATTATAATTCTTGTATAGTTTTAGTGCACCTGAAATGTCATAGAATTTTGAAAAGTATTTGTGAATTTTGTATATTTCCTTATTTTATGTGTTAAGAAAACTAATGAGATGAATAACAACTTCCTTCAACAAATTTGAGTCTTTCATAACCGAAAATAATTAAATCATTGTTTTCAAAAAGTCCCACACTAATTAAAATTGTTATAGTACATTAAATATTTCCCAAATTTATTCCTTTTGCTTCAATTAGATAATTTTTATTATTTTGATATGCTTACATTCGTACGCAAAAGAACTCTAAAAAAATCTGTAAAATCATTACACTAATACACATTTTTACCTTTTTTAAATAATTTTGCTTATAATACATAACTTTATTCCCTTTTTGTAATAAATAAATTCTGTAATCTCAATTTTTATTGTATAAAAATTTCCAACCTAGAATAAAATTTATTTTGTTGTTAAAATATGAAATTATTGGATTAATATGTTGAACTTAAACAATATTTAACTATTTGGAAACAAATTTTTAATTTCTAATATGTGCTCCACTTTACTTTATTACTCAAATAATAATATATATAAGTATTATTAAGAAATGTATGTTACATAAAAATTTTATTTTCAATATTTATTCAAAAAAGTGTTATAACTTTAACTGGTGATTTTTTTTATGATTTTTATTTTATTTTTTTCACACTAAAAAATATAATTACATATTTTCGTAATGAATGTTTTTTTAATAATACAGGTATTTCTATGCATTTTCCGGATTTAAAAATACCTCAGTTTTACATTTTTATTAACTTTTACGCATGTAAAACTACTTAAAATATATTTGTGGAGAATTTGAAGCAATTTTTGCATTCAGTTTTTGAAAAAAAATTGTGCATAATTACACAATGTATTGCTGTACAGAAGCGTATTTTTACTGTTATCTTAAGTTATGCTTATTGAAAAACAATTAATTTTATATCGAAACATCAAAAAAAAAAAACCCTTTTGAATCATGTATAAACAACAAAAAAAGAAAAAATACTTGCAACAACAACAAAAAAAAAAAAAAAAAAATTACAGAAATATTTGTTATAGATTTTTAAAACTGTACATTGTAGTCTTTCGAATTTATAAAAGCAAGAAACTAATTCCGACATTTTTTATTATGACAATTGATGTATAAAAGTTGAGTCTTCGAAACAAAAACTATTAATTCCAATATTTTTTCTTTCAAATTTGTAGGCGACGAATATTACGAATTCTTTAGCATAAGAAAAATCCCCCGATTTATTCAAAAACCTTAGAAGCAAGATTGAAATTTTTACTTTTGTTATATATTGTACTTTAAAAGTTCTAAAGTGTTGAAATTCCTGATTTTTCGAAATTTAAAAGAAGTTTTTTTTAAAAAAAAATTATATTAAGTTTAATGATAATAATTACGAAAAATTTTGCAAAATGCTCTAAAATATATTTGAAAAATAAATATAATCAGAATCTAACAGATAGTTACATTGAAATAAAAAAAAATGTGTTCGTTTTCTTTTTTTTTTCTCGCCTATTTATTCATGAGTCACACTTTTTATGTACGATAGTACAAAGAAAGGAATGTTCGGGTGCGTTCTAAGGCACCCAACCGTTTGAAACTCTGAATAGAGAATCAGAAAGCTCTTGTAAAGGAGCATGAAAAACAAGTTGTAAAAGCTTTCATATCGACAAAGAATGCTTCTCCCTCTTGATTTTTGTTGATTCTTTCAGGTTTTGGTCATTATTGATTATCACATGCCTTTTTGGAGTAATAAAACCTAGAAATGCACATCTGCTATCTTGTAAATCTTGAAGGTCGCTTTCATGCAGCCGGAAAACTATTCTTCCGTGGTTCTTCCTCCTATTGCCGTAATAAAGCTTTAGAAAATGCATTTCCTTTTCTGTTACATTGTCGGACATAGGATAAATAGAAACTATGCCCTCCAACTTAAAAGAAGGACCCCTTCTACTTTGCGAACGTTATCGGGAAAATGAAAATAATCGTTCAGAGAACTGATATTGTGTTAGATTTTGAGAGATAATGTAAAAAGGACCCAGTCACTTAGGGGACTGTCCAAACGAAGTGGGGGGAGGGAAAAAACGATATTTGAAGCTAAAGTTTTCCTTCATTTTGAAGAAAGTAAAGAAAAATTGTTGTCAGTTATTTCTAAACCGACTGAGGAGTCTGTGCGTTGAGAAGGAAAGGTTTTTGTAATTATTTTGAATGTTGATCTAAAGAGTTGGCTTCGTAGGAATGTATTGGCTTTGGCTCTATCATATGCACAAAATCACGCATAAAAATCAGTTTATTATCGCACAAAAATCAGAGCAGTAATCTTAGAATTCAAGCAATGTTATGCTATTCTTTTGAAATTTTAAATAAAAAGTAAGGATTATCCAAAGGTTAAGAATATAACTTTTTGTACGAATAGTGAAAAAAAGGTAAGAAGCTCCAGTATGTTGTCATTACTTGCAAAAGAAACTATTAAGTACAAATAAGAATCATATATTCCTTTTATATAAACAAAATTACCGAGATACGTGAAGCTCCTCGGCAACTTAAAAATGTTTGCAGTCATAATATTTTGTCTTCGATATCAGCTTATTGTTTGCGTTTTACTAGAAGTATTCTAAAAATTCAAAGCATTTCCTCTTTTTTACTAATGAAAACATTTATTACTATTGGAAAAAATATATTTTTAAATTTCTTATGTGCATTTAAAGAATTTATTTTTAGGAACACGTAGGTAAACTGATAAATTATTAATATTTCATTTACAAGTAACATAAGGGACAAATTAATAAGACGGACCTCGTAATTTAAATGACAAACAAGTAACGAGAACCATAGCCGAGCTAGACCGTCCACTTCTAATTTCCACACCGCGGCAACGTAAGGATTTTGATTTAATGCGTATCAGCTGTGCTACACGTTGGAACACCTAATCGTCACCTTTTTTTCGATAAAACATGTGGACAATACAATGTGGCACTATTTAACAAAGGCCAACATTTATAGCCTTAGATACTCACATTTTAGAGCATAATGCGAAATACCTTTTTTTTAATGGTTTTGCTATTTATTCATCTCATTTATTTGCCATAGTGAATATTTTATCATAGTTTTCAGCATATATAAGAAGAATTAGATCAAAGAAAAATAAAGTTTTCATTTTTGAAAAATGCTTGTTAATAAAATTTAGACTTAATCTTAGGATTCATTCAATATTATGAATATTAATGTATCACAATATAATGGATTATGGAACAATAAAAAATGACAATTATACATCAAATCTATCATTCCTTCATGGAAGATATATAAGAAAATTCTTAAGAGGGTATAAATTTTTAAGATTTTTCTGGCATGTTCTAAAAGAGAAAAACAATTATAAATTAAGTAATAATGAAGTTTAAAAAAAAAGCATAGTTTATTTATGATGATATGTTTATTGTCATACAAATGCTGTGAATACTTATAAGAGCTTTTAAACTTACTTCATTATCGATTTGAGAAAGTCTGAATTTTACATTATAATATCAAGAGACAGGATCAGCAATTTTGCTTTTTATTTTATTTTGTATTACTGATTATAATTACGTGTAATTTATGAAGTATCAAATTATTTACTTCTTATTTCTAATATGATTATTTCAAGTTTTAACACCAGGTGTGTATCAAATTCCTGCATTTAAAAGAAAAATAAATTTAAAATATTTTATATCTATTTTAATAAATTTACTGAAAATCAAAACATAAATAAATTTTACTTGAATAATATCAATTAAATTTGGTTAGTTTATTGTGTGTACCTTTGTCTACAATGAACTAAGCGTTTCATTTTTTTTATGCAATGTTTTATATTATCATCATTGTTTTGTGCTATTTCTCTCAATGCTCTTAATAATATTGAAAAAGGAAATCTAGGTGAAAAGCAGCTTAAATTGTTAGGAAATAATTTCTTTTTTAAAAAAACAAAATAAATAAATTTCTCAAATTTTCTTGAACTGAAATCGTAATTACTACATTGAGTTCTCCAAGAAAATATGTTTCCCTAAGAAAGGGAGACTCTTTGTATTTAGGGACTTTCTAAGCCGCGAACATCCCCATTCACTGCTGACCCTAGCAATTATCTTGCTTCTTTTGTATGCCTATGTATGGTGCCATCAATGAGCGATAAAAAAGGGGGAAGTAAACATCGCCTAAAGCGCCGTCTTTAAGGGCCTTTTCCTCTCAAAACCCGCCGTCTTCAAAAGGTTAACAGAACAATATAACTTCCATCGTTACTTATGGCTTCTTTCAAACGTGAATATATACAAACTAATCTTAAGACTGAGTTATAAAGTATGAAGTAAATGATAAATAAAACGATCCAATCTCCTTTTGAGCTCCTCGAACCCAACGAAAGGCTCAATTGGCAATGTATTGTCGAGAATTGGATTATTTGAATACCTCACTGGCTAAAAATGTATAACTAGTCAATGGGATGAAAATCCTACTGCACCACGTCAACATCAGGCCACATGCAGCTTTGGCAACATACCAAAAAATTGATGAGTAAGGGTAAGAAATGTTGCCCTCTCCATTACACTCCCCAACTTTAGAACCATACAATTAACATTTGTAATGCCCCCATTTCGCTATGAAGGCTATGATCCATCGAGACGTGATAAATAATCAATCAAAATATTTAAACTAAATTTATTTTATCTAAGGATAATATAAATCAAACTTTGTTATAAATGTGGAACAATTACTAACTCGCATCTCGAGCAAAGATTATAACTGAATATTTGCTTACCTCAAAAATAGAAAAACTGGACCCAGCTCAGAAAAGGGAAGCTTACTTTATATTTTTCACAACAATATCATTCTGCAACACATTCACTACTTCTTTCTAACGGTAACCACGCTGTTACCTTCAACCTCTCCTCCTCCTTTATCCTCATTCACTACACTTCTCACGTAATAAAATTAATTTACATACGTCATGTTTCATTCACAATGCTGTGTTCTTAGTTAAAATCATATTATGAAGTAGCCCGAAAAGTTCGTTATAGAGAAAACACACGGCAAACCTTTACACGTCTCTTTATCTTCATCCAAAACTAAAGACGGAAAATTCCAAAATGAGTCATTTGTCGGTTAAGTTGTGCTAATTTTTTTACTCCAAAAGTGATTATTCTTACAGAAACGGATTTCACGAAGGACTATCGCAAAGATGAGAGGTTATTTTGACGAAGAGAAAATATTTTGATCTGTAAATATTAATTAATAGGTTAAAAAGTTGTTATTTTCTTACAGTTAAAACATATTTTAACATTCCTGTATATCTAATTTTATAATTGTAGAATTAACATTACTATTAGTAGTCTATACTATATGAAGGGCTTGATTCATGAATCTACATTTCTGCTAAACTGGCAAAAGGGAAAGAGTTAATCCTTTATTAGATAAAAAATAACTATGCCTACTGCTTAATATCTTCACCAAGAAACTATTTTACTTATTTTTTTTCTTTTATCTTGTTCTAGCATTTACATATACATTTCCTTAATAAATAACATAACAATTGTATGTTTTGTTTAAATGCGTTCTTAAAAGTAAGACTTAATTCATCACATGAAAAATTATTTTATTCAGATGTAATGCTTTAAATTCATAAATTTACGAGGAGGTTCAAAAAGTACCCGTGTTCGAAATAGGAAAAGAGGTAAGTGACCTTCATAGTTCAACTATTGTTTTCTTCTTATTCTAAGATGCCCATGCATATGATTCCTTCAAAATTTCGTCCCTAATTTTCGATCCTCTTTGCCTTCTTTCAAGCAGATTCACAGGAAGCAATCCGATGTTTTGATTGTTTCTTAGAATTTGTGTATAATATGGGATGAATCCAAGTGTTATCTAAGCTTACAAATGGATTCAAAATGATGGTGATACCCACATTACAACAATCTAATTATAATTTGACTACAAATGGTTTCGAAATCAAAATTAACTTACGGATAAGTTTCACATTTATTTGGGCATTGCTTAACAAATGGATTCACACCATGGTAACTCTAACTAGCTGTGACAACGCCATCTTTCGTTAGGAACTCATTCTTATTGAAAAACCATTTGCATCTGATTGATATTCAATTCAACTACCAGAATACGAATTACATTTTGAAGGATTAATATAATTATAAGAGGATTATTTGATATTTTTCATTATTCTCATTCATACTTCTCATTATTCTCATTCTCATTCATACTTCTCATTATTCTCATTCTCATTCATATTTCTCATTCATTTTCATTCATATTTCTCATTATTCTCATTCATATTT
>BMAW01054595.1:0-19658 GCA_019974015.1 Nephila pilipes
TGGTAGCTGCGTTTCAGTTACGTATTGCTATGAGAGCCTCAGAGTCTGTTCAGTGAAGTGGACCCTCTGGTAATCTTATCTGATTTGATTGCTAGTCGTCACTAAGAGTTTAAAGTTTAATTTCTTCAACGTCACACTAGAAACAACACGAAAATGTGGGGACAGATCTCGTAATTTTGAGCCTCGGTCAAGTGACGAGGACGACACCTGAGCTGATATCCTTTCTCTTAACTTCCACTACCCCAAGGGAGGACTTTGAGCCTCGACTGATATAATGTGCATTTGTCCCGGCTTTACGCGTCGGGATCGTTGTGTATCAGGACGGAAGCATTCAACTCTGCGGAAATGCCGACCATGAGTCCGTGACCATAACCAGAGCAAACACCGTTTACACTAGTTTGCATCTCTTCAATGTAAGGAGGATAATGTGAGCAGGTTTACTATATGGTCTTCTTTACTACTCATGCAACTCTTACTAGCTTACATATTCTCACGCTTGAAAAGGGGATAATGCTGCAATTTACATAAGTTACAGTTTGATGGCAAAATCGAGACTGATGTAGAAAGCTAAATCTTTTAGAGTATTATCTGTGTTTATGTATGAAAATCTGAGCTTTGCTATTTATAAACCAAAGTTTATTGATTTTTTTTGAACAACATCTAGGTTTATCTAGTAAAAGCTGAACTTCACGATTTATGAATCAAAATTTAATGTTCTCTGATAGTATCGTTCTAGAGACAGTTATCAACGCTCACAAAATGTTCGAGAATGTTCCAGATCTTGCAAAACGACGTGTGAGTTAATACGAAGGTTATTGATGCGAGAGACAGATGTGTCTAGGTGCCCCAAACAAGATTTAACTGTGGTCCAGACGTGAAAAAATTGAAAAAAGACAACAGTTGGTTGGCAAGAAGGAGGGTCGAAAATAGTGAAGGATCACTAGGTCAACCCGGGGGTGCGTCACCCGTGTTTATCAAACACATTTAACCCAATGGAAAAGAAAGATCATTAGTTTGCCTCGAGGTCATGATGCTCATACTTACCAAAAGAAGGCAATTCCAAGAAGTCCTCTGATATAATGTTATTTTGTTTAAATATATTTTAGGACAATTTTCTAAATTAAATGCTCAATGGTTGAATTTTAAAGGATCTTTCTGAAGTAAATTAAACCCCATGGGAAAGAAAAAGTTCACTAGGAGGAAGGGGGGGGGGGCTCGGGATCATGATGATAGTTTTTACCTACAAGGGGTAAGACTGAGGTTCCCCCGCCTGTAGGACCAGTCCTCTATTATAATCCCCAGAGTCAGGGTGCTCGGCTATATCATCAGCTACATTGGGACTATTCTTTCACACCTGGTCACCACACGAGCCTACAACCCATTTAACGTATACAATGCCACATACCGCTTTTATGAATATTTAACCTTTTCGTTATTATTATTCATGTAGCAAAACGCTCGTTTTCTTTCTTACACGCTGACGCCAAGAAAGGTGGTTCATTTTACATGCGACTATTTTAAACAAATTTTAGTCTCTGTTTTGGGATGTTGAAAAGTGAATTGTTCATCAAGAAGAACGACGAGGTACTTGGCGCTAAAATGAAAAGCATGACAGGATTTTAGAAGCAGTGTGATTTTTATTAATTACGCTAGCTTAATGTTTTGATTATATTGATCTCTTAGGATTCCTTTTATTGATTAAAATACCTTAGAATTCCTTTGGAAGTTTTCAAAAATAAATTTAACCAAACTCTCAGTCAAAATAAAAATAACACAGTAATTCATTAACAGAAACTTCTCAGAAATGTAAACTAAAATTACTAAATATTTAAAACAAAACATAATAATTTGCCTTAAGACAGCATATTTAGATTTCTGAAAAGCTAAATGAAAGAAATTTGACAAACCTGTTCAGCCGGTAGATCCGAAGACTTTTTAAGATCTTAATTATTATCGTTTTTACGAATTCATATGCATCTAATTTTCCGCAAATGTTCCAGATCCTTCAAGTTTTTTTTTTTTTTTTTTTATCAAACATACTAAACAAACCTCTATATTTCTTAAAGGTTATCTTTCTTTTCATGATGCCACTCATAGGAGAAATAAAAAATTAAAAAAATATCAGAAAAATTGCCTATCGAATTTATTTACCCACGTTATTATCTTAACTTGCAAATGTTTCGAACGTACTCTAAAACCAAGCGCAAAAAAAAAAGAAAGAAAAACATCTGATTGACTCTTATAAACTCTAAAAATACGATGACTAACATTTAACTCATAAAACAGAACTAAAAATATTAGGATTATCATATATAAAACTCATTCCTAAACGAATAAAGCCAGGATTGTTTTAAGTGGGCTGTTTCCTACAACAAATATTTTCATTGCCAAAGGTGTATGCTAAACCGCTTTCCAAATTTTAACAGTGTTTTTCTGTTGCTGAGAAAAATGACCGAGTTGCAGTATATCTTTAACAGCATTCATAATTTGGAGAATATTGGGCATAGAGGGGTCCTCTATCAGTTACTGGTTATACCTTCACCAACAAGCAAATTTAGTAAACATAATTTTATCAATGTATTTAAAAAATTAAGAAAGTAGGGGAAACATCGGTAATGTTATTTTCGTAAGCGAGACGGGCTGATACAATGAAAATCAAGTACTCAACCCTGCAATGAAGAAGAAATTTTAACCTTTAAAGTATTTTAAAGAAATAACCCAGCAAATTAAAATTTGCATGGGACTTTGCATTCTATCTAAAAATCTTGCAGTCTATTTAAAAATGAAGCTTCAATTTTCTTCAAAGCTTATATTGGAGTTTTAAAATGAAAAATAAAACTCTTGGAAATAACTAGACGCAACTATTCAAAAATAAATTAAAAAATCAATATTTATCATATAAAACACATTTCATTATTCGATACATACAATACTTCAATGAAATAACATAGAGAAAAAATTTAAGATAAGCCAGTTTAGTGTTTAGGAAAGGTCTAAAATTTACTGAAAAATAATCTTAAAAGTCCATTAAACAATCAATATATGTTGATTTCTAAGTGAACAGGCAAAGAAAAATTATACAATTAAATAGTTTATTTTTCTGTGAATAATATTAGGTAGTTCAAAGTTTAAAATACACGCAGAGAAAAAAAAATAAGACAAATTCCAAGGTACACATTTTCATCTTTTCTGTTCATGAATATCAATGTTGTTTTTTCCCAGCAAATTATTAGAAGTCATCTTAAACAATTAGATACCATTGCTATATTTTGTATATTTTAACAGAAGTATTGTTCGGAAAAAGATTTAAAGAAAATGATTTATATATTTCAAATAATTATAGCATTTAAAACCACAAGACATAGTATGAAACGTGTATTTTTCTTCTTCTATGCAAGTATAAATGCAATTTTCTATAGCACGTGAAAGAGAAGAATCGTCCTCTAAACTGTTTTCAAACTCATAAAAGTTTTCAAACACTTTCTTCTGCAATTCAGTCAAAGAAAAACTTCCATCATAAATTCTAACGCTGTCTTGGACAAGGTATATGCAATTAAATTCCACAGTGCTGCGCAGACAACTTATAGCAGATTCTGATGTAATTTCTTTATTAAATACATCGAAAACGTACATTAACTTCCTGTGGTCCGCTTCGCAATTCAAACCCAGCCGAAATTTTCTTCTGTATAACACATCAAAGCAAAATTCACAGATGTAAAGTATTCTAAAGCATTTGCTATTATTAAAAGTAGTGTGAACTACGTGACATAGGAAAGCAGCGACTAATATAAAGCTATAGTAGGTTGAATCATCACATAACGTGACACATACAGAGAAATAAAACTCGGCAAGTTCAACTTTATTTTTCTTTGGTGTGAAATATTCGTTTAATTCGGATATTGATTCAAAATCTTTGAAAAAGTATATCCTGATGTTGCCTATCGCATTGGATATTTTTAAAAGTTCTGAACATTGCATATCATTTAAAAGAAAATGAATTTGTTCGGGAATATCACATGGAATCAATGCAGATAATAACAAATACCGCGTTAACCGTCAATATACATTATCGATATCATCTATTTTTTCAAATGACATTGCATTTCCTTTTTTTTGGTGTCAAATATACCACTGTTATATGAGTAAAAAACTATGTAAAATATCAAATACCAAAAACTTAAAATAGATTTCTTTAGACTTACCGGGTCTTATTGTGTCAAAATATTTCTCTAAAACCACATACAAAAAAAAGACCAGCTATCCATAATAGTTACGTTTACAGTTGCTCCCAAAATTCAGTATACACATTATTTTCTTTACTTTGAAAATACAAACATATGGCACAAAGTTTTACGCCAAGTTTTGTTTTAATAGGTAATGATAAATCACTTTTTAAATGAGATATTTGTCCAAGAAATAAACATAAAGTTAACATAATAATAAAATTATGTGTATTCTCTGACTATATGACACGAATTGATGTTACAAAATTAAGTATATTCCTTGCAGAAAGTGATCACAACCTGATAAATTATCTACTACTATTTTACTAAAGTTTTTGTATTTGATAGTGACATTGGATTTAGATCTTAATGTATAAGTTTCTTGTAGGAATATTAATTTTTTTAATCTTCAAAATGGGTTCCAAAACAGAAACTGCAGCTCAAGTTAGAGATCTTGTCGTTGAAATGACCGAAGAAGGTAAATCTCTTAGAAAAAATGCAAAAGTAGTTCAGCGAAGTCACGAATGTGTTCAAAAATCAACAAAGAGTTGGAACATGTTAGAAATATTCCTGAAAGAGGACGAAAAGAGATCCCGGATGACAGAACCAAGAGGAAGGTCCTACGAAAAGTGACTGAAACTCCACTAGTGAATGCTCCAAAAATTGCTGCAACCACTTCTACGATACAAAGACTTGTTCCTGCAGAAACAATTAGAAGATTACTCAAGAAAGCAGGCTTTAATGGTCGTGTGGTCAGGGGAAAACTTTTCATTTCTAAGCGGAACCAGAAGGGAAAGCTTTCACTTGCCAAAAATTATATTTCAAGGTCTCCAGACTTCTGGAATCGAGTTATATTTAGTGATGAGTAAATTTAATGTTTTTGGAAGTGATAGGTGATGCTATGTTTAGCGTAAGTTTAACAGTGAGTTGCTTCTTAAAAACAACATTCCTACTGTCAAGTATGGGGGGGGGGAGAGGCTCTGTACTCGTATGGGGCTGTATATCAGCCAATGGTGTGTTGAAGTTTAGTTTTTATTGGTTTGATCATAGAAAAAATTAAATACTTAAAAAAAATTCTGAAAAATAATTTAAAACAAAAAGCAGAAAATTTGGGGTTAGGATCGAGTTTCATTTTTCAACGCGATAAGAATCCTAAGCATACAATTAAAATTGGTCAATTTTGGCTGTTGTTATAACTGTAGAACGCATTCGCACACTCCACCACAATCACCTAATCTCAACATTATTGAAAATTTATGGTAACGGTCGGAAAAATCTGTCCAGAAGCACCATATCATGAATGAAGACCATTTGAAAACAGTTTTAAGAGAATCAATCAAGAAGAAGAATTTAAATTAAAAGTGAAACACAATATCTGGTTGAAACCAAAAAATAGGTTTTTTTTTTTATGTTTTCATTTTAAAGTTATGACAATTATATTCTCAATTTTATGACTTAATATGTTGTAGATTCTGCTTAATAATTATATAATTAATTTATTAAAAAGATTTTATATCTACTTGTTTCCACGCCTAGCACATTTTAAAAAATGTATTTTATCACTTAAATATATATTAGTTTTATATAAATACCCAGTATTACTTTTTTATACTTTCAATGTAACAAAGGAATGTGTATACTCAATATTGGGAGCCAATGTATGTTTTAAGCCGGGGCCGTGGTAGCCTAGTGGTCATGGTTTCGGATTCGTGACCGGCGGTTTTCGTTCAGAGGTGGGTTCGATTCTTGGTTACCAAAGACCTGCCGTGTAACCGTGGCTGATGCTCATTAAATCTGTCGTGGCCCGAAGTCCTTTCGTGAACGTGATGTGGAAGTTAGTTTAGTGGGGTGCCAGCTCAGGTGTCGTCCTCGTCACTTGGCCGTGGTTCAAAATCACGAGGTCCGTAGCAATAGCCTCGCGTGGCTTCTAGTGCGACGTTAATAAAAACTGAACTAAGTATGCTCTAATCCAAGTTGGTCATGCAGCTACAGTAAAAGTACCCATTTACTAGTGGTAATGGTAACCTACTAAGTGAGTGAAAGTGAAGTTTAAAGGCGCAAGAGCCAGATGTGACTCTGTTGAGCAAAACAAAATGCAACTGGGTTCGAGACATCCAAAAAATGAAAAAAAAAAAAAAAAAGGTAAAAAAAAAAATAAAAAAAAGAAAGGAGGAATTTAAAAAAAAAAGTTAAGAAACCCACCCCCAAGCAGGGTGTCCAGCTATACCCCCGGACACTGGGTATCCATTTTATTCGCCTTTTACGACATGCGTGAGCTACAGTGGGATTATTATGTCATTCCCAGTCACCACACGGGTGGCGGTAGTCCGGTGGTAATGAGTCGTCGAGTAGTGAGTGTTCTGTCTAAAAGGTTTTCATTAGTAGGATTGGGAGAGCTTCAAGATTTTACATCAGCTTATGAATGACTTTAACGGACACACACAAAAAGGCATACAGTTCAAATCAGAAGGTGAGGTGAATTATCGTTCTAAATAGCAGTTCGAATTCGACGTATTCGCAGCATCGCCATGTTCTCTAGTTCTGTTTTCTTTCTCCGAATTCGACTGGCGTTGCCAATCGCAGTTTAATAAACTATAGAAAAATAATTGAGCACTCGCGACAGTGGGATGGAGTCCGGATGTCACTAAAGAGTGATTACGTTAAAAGGTTCTTATAGATGTTGAATCATCCGATACTCCTCCCAAGGCGTGGTTTGGAAGAGGCTGGCTCAGATGTCGTCCTCTTTACTTGATCGATTTTCAAAGTAACTCGGTCCTTAACCATTCTCTCTCTCTCTCTCTCTCTCTCACACACACACACACAACTCAACAAAAGTGATAAAAATAAGACCAAAAGCAGAGAAATTAAAATAAATGCAATTTGAACTGTTATTAATTACCCATATGACTATTATTAATTACCCATATATATATATATATAATCATATTACATGCTCGTACATTAATTTCCAGATTACCCAATACGAAATATTTGTATTATTTTGCGTACAGCGCAAGATCTCCAATAATGTTGTTCCAATTCTTATCTGTAAATTAACCATATGCTTGAAAAGGTATAAAATTAAAAAAAAGAATTTTTAAGTGATACTTAAGAAAATGAAATACATACTCTCAAGCAGCAATAGGATATATTTTATAATTTAGAATACAGTATGGAAACAGAGTCAAATAAAGCATAAGTATACAATCATGAAATCATGAAACCTTTTTTTTGGGGCGGGGGGATTCTTAAAATGCAATTAATGTACTGAAGAAGCCTTATAAAACTGTATTACGTTACGTTCCTTTGTCAATATTGTCTAGGCTGTGACTTAAAGTAAAATAATACTTATAAAAAAAAAAATTAATGGCATTTTTGAGAAAGTCAAGAGGGAAATTCTAAGAATTTTTATCAAAAGAATTTTCTTTAATTATCTGCTTATATTGATTTCTTAGTATTAGAAAAAGTATTTATAAAGCGTTTAAATGAATAAACTTATAATTCTGTATATTATAATTTATTTTTACTTGTTAGCCATTTATTTATTTAGAATAAGTAGATTAACACAGTTTCTGTTATTGTTTATGGATAAATCACTTCACACTATTCTTGTAACAAATGTGAAAGTTACTTTTTTCCTTCAAAATGGTGATGAAACCGTGTCTTGTTTCCTTCGTTATTCAACTCTTCTGTCCTCTTTCAGTCTGATTAAACTGTTAGTAATTGAGAAATCCCAACTGAATACACATAACTGCAAGACAAAATACTTTACTTACCAATGAAGAATAGATAAGGTTAGTAAAGATTTATTAAAAGGAACAACTCAACCTTGCCTGGGAGTTGAAGAACAACTCAACTTGACGAGAAGACAAAGAACATCTCAACCACAGGATAGTTGGTGAGAAAAGAGCAATGTCTGATAGCTGAATTAGATGTTAGCACAATACAAAACATATTATTGTATATGTTGTGTATTGTGCTGCATTAATGTATAATTAAATTTTGGCAGCTAAAAAAATAGTATGAATGGACTCGTTATTCTTTTCACAACCACTCGACCAAGAATGGAACATGTTTTACCTAGTCACTCTCTTCTCAATCCTTCTTAGCTCATCAATTAATTAATTTAATTTTTTTTAATTAACAGATTAAAGAGTATTTGTGATTAATAAGAAATTGAGTTTGTTTGTTGTTTGTTGTAAAAGACGTTGAAAAAGTCAAATTAGCTATAAAAATCATGATATTGTATTAGAATTTTTAAACTTAATGTGAAACTGATCCTTTTACAAATAACATAATTATTGGAAAGTATATATTTCATGAAAACACAAAATTACGAAATAGATTCTTTTCGGCCCAAAACACATACATTTTGCCCAAGAAGCACAATAGATTTTTGAAAAATTCATTGTAAGAAAAATCTGTTATTACATCTGAGGTCTTACTACGAAACATTAAAATATCCTTTAAAAAATGCAAAAAATGTGTTAAATTTTATTTAATTTTGTATTATATTATTAGTAGTAAATTAAATTTTTTAAATCATTTTAATTAGTATAAAGTTAAATATTTTTCTTTCTCATTTAATTAAAGGGTATTATTGAGCTTTGTGATTACAGACATAAGAAATGTTTCAATACAGATGTTAAATAATGTTTGGAATAAATTTTATGGAGCTCCATTCAAAATCTCAAAACTTTGTTTTTCTATACTATACAAATCAAACAAAAGTCTCATTTTTTTTGTATAAAATACATTTACAGTATAAATACAGAAAATTTTCTTAAAGCCATTTTGATTCATAATTTACAACTGCTTTAATAAATTACAATAAATGGATTTTAAAAAAATTATTTAATGCAGATTATTTCGAAAACAAAATATTTAATTTTTTAAAACATCTTTCTAGGTATGTTTGGGCGCTTTATAGTAAACACAACAGCATTAGCATATTATAATGTTAGTTCTGTTTGAAATAAAATTATTTCTTTCATTTCGGAAGATTATTTTGTTTAATAAATGGGAGAGGGAGCTATCCTATATATTAATCTTTAATTACATACATTCCGGTTTCCTGGTGGTTCGGAGGACGTTCTGTGTTTTTACCTGTTCAAAAAAAATTATAGATGTAAGATCTGGAATAAAATAGAAGAAAATAATTTTTAATTTCTCAGAAATTACAGTTGAAGCATCCTCAAATACTTTTTTTTAATAAAAAACGTCTACAGAACAAAACTATTTAAACAAATATTTAAATGGATTTTATCACTCTAATTATGAGTGAAATATATTCAGTAAATACCGAGTAGAAAATACTCTAAATTTTGTACAATTATTGATTACATAAGACATATAAATTTTAATAAAAGTTAAGACTTGTTCAGAACTAATTACATTGATTAATCTTAGAATGAAATTATATTAAATGAAATAGTTAAGATTTTGTTGAAATTACTAAAACATAAGTAAGCATGAAAGAAAATTTGTATAAAATCATTCGCTTCTATTAGGAGAGTATACTTTCATTTTGAAAAACTAATGTTTAACGATCATTAGTATAATTCAATTTTTATTCCTTTTCTAAGCAAACCAATATTTATAATAAAAATATACGTATGGCAATAACAGCTTTGTTTTGTTACAGGAAATCATGTTATTTTATCATTAATATTACTTGTATAATACATCAAGCATTACATAGAAAGTTCTAAAACGCGAACTGTACATTCGATAGAATAAATATTATTCGTGGCAAGTATTGGTTATGAGACACCAATTTTAAATTTATTTCCGAATCAAAGGTAACAAAAGAAGAGAGAGAGTTTCATAATCATTTAAGTTTTTGTATAAGCAGTGTAACAATAATGCTAAATTCTTAAAAATTATACCTTCCCAGAAATATTTTAGAACAGTACATTATTTTCAAACTAGGGCATTACTTTTTTTTTTTTCTGTTCCAGATTAATTAAAAAAATTATTAAAACATAATACGTTGTATGAATTTTATTTATGTACGAAGGTGTTCAAAAAGTACTTGTATTTGAAGACAGATGGCATCATTAAGGTAAATTATTGTTCCATTGGGTGCTATGATCTGTTAAACAAAACGTAAGCAAATCTGACAGTAATCAATAAGTAATTAATTAGTAATAAGTTGAAGAGCTTAAAATGGATACAGAATATTAAAAAACGATGATTTAAAAATAATTACTTTATAAAGGCGATGACATTAAATCTGTTGCATTAAAAATAAATAAGAAAATAGAAATGACAGATTTAATAGTATCACAACAAAGCCTCGAATAAACATCAAGCACTATCGCCACAGACTTAAGGCTTAAGCTTCTTGATAGACTGATAGTACTACAAGAAATTGCATTATTCTGTCATTTGGAATCAATTTAGTAAAAGTGTGAAATATTGGTACTGTGTAGGGGTAATCAGTTTGAGTTCTTCAGCCTTAACTTTTGTCTCCAATTTGAAATTTAAATAATTGAACAGTTTCATCAAAATTAGTCTCGTTAAATATTTCTGGATTCAAATTATTGTGGATTTTACTGAAAGAAATGAAAGAATTTTAAGCAAAAATTTCATAAATTCGTAAAATTAATTAAAATTTATGTGGAGAGATTTCCCCGATAAAGTGCGTAAGTAAAAGTAAAGTTTATTTGTACAACAGTGTGTGGCCATAAGTGTTCGTCGCAGAGTGTGTTTATGTGGTTATGTTGCGTCACATAAAATGTATCATCTAGACGTTTGAAGATAAAAAAGATGAAAATTGTTTAAAAAGAATTAGGGTCGAAAATAGGAAAGGATTTATGGAGTATCCAAGTGAACGTTACCCGTGTTTACCAAAATCATAAAACCAATGGGAAAGAAAATGATCACTTGTGTACTTTAGGGTCAGGATGCCCTGATATAATCCCCATGGACAGTGAGCCAATCTATGAACCTAGACACTAGGTAAGTAAGTGATTGTAAAGTTTATTGGCACAAGAGCCAGATGGGGATACGCTGCGCCAAACAAGATTTAACTGTGGTCTAGACGTGAAGAAATTGGAAAAAAAGCCAATAATTGGTTGACAAAAAGGAGGGTCGAAAATAGAGATGGATTGCTGGTATAACCCCCGTGGTGCGTCACCCGTGTTTACCAAAGACAATAAACCCTGTAGAAAAAAAAAAAGATCACTAGGCTGCCTCGAGGTCATGATGTCTGAACTTACCCAAAGAAGGCAAGTCCCTGAGGTCCCCTGATATAATCTCTAGGGGCAGGATGCCAGCTATACCCAGACGTTAGATACCCATTTTAGTTGCCTCTTACGACATGCATGAGTTACAACGGGACTATTCTGTCATTCCCGGTCACCAAACGGGTCCCTAGACACTGGGTATTTGTTTTAGTCTTTTTTTACATCATACAAAAGATACAGTGGGACTATTCTTTAGCACCCGATCACCATGCATGTGTAACGTTACACTTTGAAGCAAAACGAGTGAGTTAGTGAATGTAAAGTTTACTGGCGCAAGGGCCAGATATGGCTATGCTGCGCCAAACAAGATTAAACTGTGGTGTAGACGTGAAGATGAAAAAAAAGATAAAAGTGGTTGACAAAAAGAGGGTCGAAAATAGAGAAGGATCGCTAGAGTATCCCGGGATTGCGTCACCCGTGTTCACCAAAGACAGTAAACCCCACGGGAAAGAAAAAGATCACTAAGGTGCCTCGAGGTCATGATACCCTTACTTACCTGAAGAAGGCAAGTCCCTGAGGTCCCCTGATATAATCCCAAGGGGAAGGGTGCCCGGGTATACCCCCAGACGCTGGGTACCCATTTCCATTTTATACGTCTCTTAAGACATGCATGAGCTATAGTGGGACTATTCTGTCATTCCCGGTCACCACACGGGTCTGAAGCAAAATGAGATATATTGGTTATGAAGCTTGGATTTTTGAGCCCCGGTCACATCTCAAGGACAACATCTAAGTTGGCGCCAACCTCTCTAAACTTACACATACCATCTATCGAAGGACTTGGGGCCATGAAGAGATTTCATGTACATCAGCCGAACTACATGGCTAGTCTTCAATTACATCAGGTCTCGAGTTTATGACTTGACGAAATACCAGTTGCAAGTCAGTGGCCGCTACCAAAGGTCTTCCGCGGCCTTAGGTGCTACAGTGGCTCAAACAATTGAGGATACACCTTACTTTCACGTGATAAATCCAACTTTTAATGAAAATAACACATTAACTAGAATAGAAGACGTATTTTTACTTTTACACGTAATAAAAGGGTTAATTTACAGTAAAAATAACGAAAATCAACAAAAAAAATATCTAAAATTAAAAGTTTCACAAATATTTGAAGTAAACATAGGCAGATCTTTACCTCAAGAAATTAAGGATACACCAATGAAATTTTTTCGATATATTACATGCATAGACAGTATCAGTATTTTGTTGCTTGTCCTTTGGCTTTTATAATGTCCTCCAAACGTCTTGGTACCGATTCGACCAATTTTTAGTGGTATCTGGAGATATTTTATCCCATTCTTCTTGTAACACTTGCTTTAAATGGGCTTTGTTTCTAATCTGGTGTTTTTGGACCGCTGTTTCTAGTGTGGCCCACAAATTTTCTATGACATTGATGTCAGGGGACTGTGGCGGTGTGTGCAATTGCTGTTTACATTGAAAAAGACACCACATTTTGATATTACGTGCCGTGTGTTTGGGGTCGTTGTCGTGCTGAAATATAAAATTTCCATCTAAACCCAATTTTTGTGCACTTTCTTTAAGATTGTTGCGGAGTATGTCTATATAAAGCTTATGATCTATAAAAACTAAATTTCCTACCCCATTTGCAGCCATACAACCCCAAACCATGACGGAGCCACCACCATGTTTAACTGTAGGACGTAAATTTTTTGGATCCAAAGCGGTGTTCGGCTTTCTCCAAACGGTGTGACGACCATCGCTTCCAAAAATGTTGAATTTACTTTCATCACTAAATATAACTTCCTTCCAAAAGTTTTCTGTTTTCAACTGATGAGTTTTTGCAAACTCCAAACGCTTTTTCTGATTTTGTAAGCTTATGAAAGGTTTCTTTCTAGCTACTCGACTGCTATATCCAGCAAGTCTAATCACATTTCTCACAGTTTCAGCACTTACACTTCTGCAGATTATTCGAGAAGTTTCTGCAGCTAGTTTGACTGCACTCAGTTTAGGATTAATCTTGATATCTTTTAAAATTTTCCTTTTAGCTACATCACTCAGATTACTTTTCCTTCCTCTTCCACTCTTATTTTGAATTAATCCATCGCGTTTAAATTTCCCAATGATTTTCTGGACACATGAGTTACTTCTACCGACAATTTCAGCTATTTCACGATAAGATTTTCCCTTCTTAAATAACCTTAATATAAATTTTCTTACATCAATACTAGTCTCTTTCCGAGGAGCCATTTTCCATTTAAAATTACAGCTTTATATTCTCATAACCAACTGCAAAAGACAGACATAACAGTTGAAAAAGTTTAGGATAAAATTTCCCAAACTTAGATTATTAGTAGCAAGCAAAAAGAAATCAAGTAGTAGTTAAACAAAAATTTCATTTGTGTATCCTCAATTTTTTGAGGTAAAATCTGCTTATGTTTATTTGAAATGCCTCTAAAAAGTTTTATTTTAGAATTTTGTCGTTGATTTTTCTTTATTTTTACTGTTAATGAAACCTTTTGTTATGTCTAAGAATAAAAATTCGTTTGCACTTCTGGTTAAGGTGTTATTTTCATTGAAAGTTGGATTTATCAAGTAAAAGTAAGGTGTATCCTCAATTGTTTGTGCCAATTTATCTTTTCAGATGAATTGAAAGTTTGAGTCCTCGTTGTTCCAGAAGTTAAATTAAACACAGTTGATAAGGAGTTCACGTACTTTCTAAAATTTTTATTTGCAATTATCGGGAAAACGTGGCGATATGCGATCTCCGCATGCTGACCACTGTAGTTGTGACCCAGCAGGTGAAAAAGTGAACCGGCTGAGAAGACATGGATTCAAGTCCTGTATTTCAACTAAGTAGGAAGCAGTAGAGAAATAGGAACTAGAATGGCCAATAAATTTTTTTTCCCAATCTCACTTTTCTCTTTCATCATATTAAATTAATAGCTAATATACATTGGTTAATTATAATTTTTTTTAAATACTTATAGCTCAAAAATAGTTTTTGGTCAGTTGTTAGTCTTTTAAATCTTCCCGCCTCCTCTGACATAACTTGGAGTTAGATCCCTTCTACATTGGACATCTTCCATTTATCTGGAGGGAAGAATTTTAAATATTGCTTAGATTATTTAAAAACATTTAAGGGCTATGCTCCGAAATATTTGTTTATTTGTAGGAATTTCAAGCGCCGCCTACCATTAGAATTATTCTGAAATTTTTTTTGCATATTTAGGTGCAGTTAGGATATTTGTCCCCATGTTGATCAGGCGTAAATTATTATTGATTTGAGTATCTGAGCATAAATAAGTACTTTATGGTATCAACTTAATCTGCATCAAATTCACTATTTCAAAGTCCGCGCCTGGAATCTAGGTTTGTAATTCCTCCGCTGGTTTGGCCGAATCCTTCATCTCGATTGCTTGAATTATTTCATAAAGGGTTTTACTAGGACAAATGGAGAGACTACCGGCGGCTTTTCCGAAGAAGTTTTAATGAGACAAAACGGCGGCATTAATGGGAAAACTTAAAAATTCGGTCTTACGTTCCTATTTAGACACGAACCATTGCAGGTGTCGGTCCAGTCGGCTGCTCTCCATAAATGGGGAAGCACTAAAGATTTCATACCGCCGTTCAACACACCTGGGTAGTCAACAGCAACTTTGTCTCATGCAGAGATTTCCTATTTACAATTAAAACAAGGATCAATGCTCTGCTCACGAGAATCAATGCTCACCTCACGAGATCAATGCTCACCTTACTCAATGTTGAGGCCACCTTTGAGAAGAAAGATAATTCAGAACTGGATATAGTGTGGTTGAGACTTCTAACCCTAAGATACAGCAACGCCGAAGATCCCAAACCTCAAGCATCTCACATTACAACGCAAATGCCAATTACATTCAGCTGAGCTAGGATCAACGTAAGTCTTCTATCGTTACTTAGTTTTCGATTTTCAATATAGTTTATTTTTGACGACGCACTAGAAGCAACACGAGGTCTATTGGTGACGTAATTTTGTTGGATGACGTAATATTTTCGGTGGCTGTTGATGACGTTGGTGTAATTTTGAACCTCAGTCAAGTGACGAGAACGACACTGGAGCTGGCACACCCTCTGCTCACTTCCACACCATGCCAAAGGCACAACTATGGGCTCCGACACATTTAACCTGCATCAGTCCCAGCTACACGACCCTGTATTGTTGCGGAGCCCATTTTTCCACTCATAACCTAGAGCTAGACTTAGTGACCTTGAAAGATACAACTACCTTTCTGATGCTTAGTCTTTCAGAGTAGTATAATCCTTGATACTAGTTATAAAAAAAAACTATTAAACATTACCATAATTATCTAATGAAGACAAAGTGTGAACAACCCAACCTTTTCAGGTAAAATTTTCCTCTATTACTGTAATTCAGATAGGCTTTGGGTCATCAAACAGTGTAAAGTCTTACTTAGGTTGAGAGTTCTCTTTAAAAGAGAGTTGTCAGTGATCGCAAACTGTCTTTGTCGCGACCCTCACAGGACTTCGTAAATTCGGAATTTTGACTATCAGGTTTATACTGGTCTTGTCTGATGGATACTGCAACCCATTTAATGTGGGAATGACTCATAGAATTTTAATGTTGCAAGAGCCAGATATGGCCATGCCACACCAAACAAGGTAAAACACTGATTAAGACATTTGAAAAAACTGAAAGATAAAAATTGTTCGACAAAAAGGTAGTTAGAAAATAGTGAAGGATTACTGGAGTATCCCAGGGTGTGTCACCCTTTCCCCTTTTTACGAAAACAGTAAATCCCACGGGAAAAAGAAAGGACACTAGTCTGCCTTGCAATCATGATACCCGTACCTACCTAAAGCAGGCAAGGTCCTGTTATTCTCCAGCCTGAAGGCCCGGTCGTGTGGTTTAATCCCCTGGGCAGGTGCCCGGCTATAAGTCCAGTCACTGGGTATCCATTTTAGTTGCTTCTTACGAAATGCACCAACTACAGTGGGACTATTGTTTCACAACAGATCCCCACAGGAGTCTGCAACCCATTTAATGTGCGCGGTGCCACCTACCACTTTTTAAACATCTTTATTATTCTCTTGTTGAATCATTCCTTTTTCTGCGTACATGCTGATGGCAATAAACGGTACTTCATTTTACTCGTGGTTTGTTTAACCAAATTTTAGTCTGTGCTTTGTGAAGTTAAAAAGGAATTATTTATTAAGAAGGATGCCGAGATACTTGGCGCTCGGAGGCCAGGAAATCACACAGTTTTGGTGGAAATTATCAAAGTAATTAATTCTAAGACATCTAGATGGTGAGTGATAGTGAATGTATATGGCTCAAGAGCCAGATGTAGCTATGTTGCGCCCAAATAAGGTGATACAATAAAACACTAAATCCATAGCATTATGGTAATTTAACATGCTATGAAATCGGTATATCTCAAGTTTAAGATGTAAAATTTAAATTGTTTTCATTACATAATGCCAGGTTAAACCAGTATAGAAACTTATTTAATTAAATTAGCGACAAAAGCAAAATGAATGAGTGAGTTAAATGTAATGTTACTGGCTCAAGAGCCAGATATGGCTATGTTGCGCCAAACAAGATATAACTGTGGTCTAGACGTGAAAAAGAAAAGAGGAAAAAAAGACAAAAATTGATTGACAAGAAGGAGGGTCGAAAATAGAGAAGGATCGCTGGGGTAACCCGGGGGGTGCGTCATCTCTGTTTACCAAAGACAGTAAGCCCCATAGGAAAGTAAAATATCACTAGTGTGCCTAAGGGTCATGATGCCCGCACTTTAAATAAAACTAGAGTGTTCTTTCCTGCTAAAACAGATCAGAAATCAGCAACTCTGTGCAGTGGATGCATAGTGGACAGCTCTGTCCCTAAACCATGCTATTCTGGAATGAAATGTTTAAATTTTGAATGGACACTATCTTTGTGTTGATAATTTTCTTGGCAATTTTACTTAAAACTGAGAGTAAGGAAATAGGTGGGTAATTTTTTTGGTTTGGTAAGATCTTTATTTGGCTTAGTGTAGATATGACTATGTAAAATTGCTGTGTATAAATATATTCCACACCGTAGGCGCGTTATTAAATTCTGCCAATTGGACGATTTTGGAAGCCAATCGCAGAGCTCTGAATGAAAGATTACAAATTTTACAAAGCTTTTTTTCCTGCGATTCCGATCACGTTTCAAAAGCTTCATAATCATTAGTTTTCACGAATTTCAATTTATTCACTTCCACAAGTAATAAAAATGGGTGCAAGATTTATTATTAGCTGTATGTCATTTTCTAGGAAATCAAACTATATTAATGTTATAACAACTACATATTGCCATAAAGTGAATCCATCTGTTCATTAGACCATATGTCATAACGAATTTTTAAAATATCCTCTAGTCTTCAAGAATGAAAAGCATGACAGGATTTTAGAATGAGTATGAATTTTATTAATTACAAACTAGCTTCCTGTTTCGATAGTATTGTAGTCTAAGATATGTTAGAATTCGTCTTGAATCTTTTAAAAATAAATTTACTGAAATACACAAAATAAAAGAAACGTAGTAATATATTAAAAGAAACTTCTCAGAAATATAAGCAAAAATATAAAAAAACATAATTTGCCCTAAGATTTCTCATTCGGTTTCCGAAGAGCTAAATAAAAGAATAAGAAGGAAGTTTGATTAATCTATCTGTTCGGCCGGTGGGTCCAAGTTTTCTTTTTAAAACTTAATCATTATCGTTTTCACGAATTCCTATGCATCTAATTTTCTACAAGTATTCTAAATTCCTAGGATTTATCGAATATTCAACAAATATATCTTTCCTAAAGGTTACATTAATGTTAATGAGGACATTCATTTGAGAAAACATAACAATAACCAAAAAAATGTTCATCGAGTTTATTTACACAAATTATCTTAACAGGCGAAAGTTTCAAATGTACTCCAAACGCAAGCGCAAAAATAAAGAAAAATCCTCTGATTTCTCCATACGACATTAAGCATAGGCTGCGAACCCCAAACCAATTACGAGCCCTTAACTAGTAATACAAAACTGTTTAAGGTTGCCATATATACTAGTCATACCTAAACAACCAAAAAAAAAAAAGAAAAAAAAAAAAAAGGTTTGATTTAGTTGGCAGCTTACCTCCAACAAATATTTCCGTCTCCAAGATGTGAGCTAAGCCGCATTCCAATCGAATGATTGGTTTACTCTGGCTGTGAAAAGTGAGTTGCAGGATCTCTTTCACAAAACATTCTCGATTTAAAGAATGTTGGACTTGGAAAGGTTCTTTATCAGTTATTGGTAACACCTTCACGACAAGAGGATTTAATAATCTTAATTTTATCAATGTATTTAAAAACTGAAGAAGGTAGGGTCACGATGAAAGAATTATCGGGTACGTTAGTTATTTTCGTTGATGAGACGAGATGCGCTGATGCAATGAAAACAGAGTACTCAACCTAGTAATGTAAAAGAAAATTATTATTTTAAAAACTTTTTAAAATAACCCTTGAAATTAAAATTTGGCTGCGACTTAACATTCCATTTAAAAATCGTACAATATATTTACAAACAATTTTTTTCATAGCTAATAGCGAGCTTAAATAAGAAAATAAAATCTCAGAAATAACAGACTCTAATACTCAAAAACAGTTTAAAAAAACTAAAATTTAATCATTTAAAAACATTTCATTATTCGATACATACAACACTTGAATGGATTTGTATATTTGAACTATACAAGGTATGGATGAAATCAAATTAGTGTTTAAGAAAGGTCTAAGACTTAATGAAAAATGTTAAAATTCCAGTAAATAATCATATATAGATTTTAAAGTTAAAAAAGACAACGAGATATAATATGCAATAAAATACACTTTTCAGTGAATGGTGTTAAGTAATTCAGTCTTAAAAGTACACGTGACAAAAAAGTAATACTAATTCAAAGGTATACAATTTTCATTTTTTCTGTTCATGAATACAAAGACTGTATTTTCCCATCAGATTTTAAGAAGTCCTCCTAAACAGTTAGACACCATTGTAATAATTTGTAAATTTTAACAGAAATATTGTTCGGAATATGATTCAAAGAAACTGATTTATGTATTTCAAATAATTATAGCAATTAAAACCACAAGGCATAGTATGAAACGTGTATTTTTGTACTTCTATGCTAGTGTAAATGCAATTTTCTATAGCACGTGAAAGAG
>BMAW01054598.1:7492-32937 GCA_019974015.1 Nephila pilipes
CGGAAGAAGCGCTAAATTAACGATCAGCAAATTGATACATCTACCCAAGAAATTCAAAAAAGGTTGTGGACAATTGATGCCGCGGTGCAAAAGCGGCAGCCAAAAGGCGGCAAAACGCGTTTACCAAATGCAGGCGGCAAAATGCGCGGCTAAAAGCGTTTATAAAAGTAGCCATGCGCGCTGGCGCTATGTATGGTGGTGCAGCGGCAGCTTTTGTTTTGCTAGCTGGCAGCGTATGCGCTGCAGCGGTACAGCAGCGCAAAAAAAAGTCGTAATGAAAGGAACTGCCAAATTTCTTTTAAGAAAATGATCCATCAGAGGAGATAATGTGATGGAAAAATACATGTATGAATTAAATAATTAATTATTTATTAAATATAATTAAAAATGATAAAATTAATATATGCAAAAAAAAAAATTTTTGAAATCTAGCATATTTTATTTATAATGAACCTTACCATTTATTCCATCACTTTTATGATCTTAATATTTAGAATTAAGTATTGTTTCAAAAACAACATCTTAAGTCTAGTAGTTACTAGGCATGTAGCCAACACCATCTCAAATATACAGGAAGTAGTTCTGACAAATGCATAATGTGCGTTTTAGACCCTATGGAGTGATAAAGAGACCTCATTTTAAACAGAGAATGATAACTTCTCTTATATCCCATCAAGGAACTCTGAAACTTAACTGACTGATGAAGTCAAATTCTACTCCTCACTGAACGAATGCAATATTTAGACATTTTCGACAAGTTTAACTAATATTTCAATAACTTGTGTCAAAATATCTGCTTCACTTCGGCGCTTTAAGTTGAGGAAAAATTTTCCCCTCGAACACTGGGAATGTCACATACATGCTAATAGAAGCACGAAAAATTCCTCTAGTTACAAAGAATGAGAGGGTGTGCATGTTTTAGTCAGTAATACATTCACAAGAAGAAAAGACCCATTTGGCCATATCAGTAGTTACAATTATTTTTCTGAGTTTGCTCATTTTTAATGGACATGCTACAAACTTCTTAAATGCATAAGTGTTTGATTTTATATTATGAGATTTTTAATACTGCTCACAAACATCCTTTTTATATAAATTTTAAAGATTAAAAATTATTTTCTAGAATTGATGAACAACATTCCTAAAGTACTGTAGAAAGTAGAATTTAAATCGGATTTCGTATTAGTAAATCAAGTGATCTAGTAAAAAATATTGAGGCCATTTACATTTTTATTTGCACTCCATTAGTAATTTTTTAGTCTACAAGTGCATATAAAAAACCTATCAACATCGCTAAAGAATTATTGTAGGCTTGTTTAATTATGAGATAGATTGATTGAAGGATGTGGTTGCAATATAGTTTCTACATCCCTTAAGTATTGAATATTACATTGAAATATTAATAAAGCATTATATAATAAATATTTGTCTGATTAAAATAATCCTCAAATTTTTAAAAATTATTCTTTTGGTGCAATGCTTTCATGTTCTTCAAAATAATAGTTTTGTATTTTGTCCCGCGTTTTGGGTCTAGAAGAGGTATGATCGCAGTATACATGTAGATTTATGCACATAAGCTTCAATCATATTCTCAATGTAGCCTCCTACACTTACCGCGAGGTTGATCTGGTAATCCAAAAAATATTTGAAAAAGAGGAAAGGTCTTGTATGATGCTTGTAATATTTTCAGTAAAAATATTCAATAAATGATTGATTAAATTGAATAATAAAAAAAATTGGTTTATCTTGCTTGTTTTAGAATATATAATACAATTATATACTTTGCTCATTATATAAAAGCTTATTTTAATGCTGATTATGATTAATCTATTAATCACATAGACTTCATTAGATTCAACTTGATACCTGCTATAGAATGAAAAAAATTTGTTCCCTCTCAAGTTATATTACATTAAATCAATAAAAGTAATACAAAAAACCTTAATTTTCAAAATATTTAAAATTCAACCCGTTTTATTTTATAGATGTGAAAAATGTTCTCATTTTCGGAAACTTAAAATATACACATAAATTTTAAGAAAAGAAATCAAATTAAGTAATGTTTTGTACCGGCTTCGCAGCGCAGGCTGCGCTGTTTCGCCAGCCTGGTGTTAAGCGCTTGCGAAGGTGAGAGCAACGAAATTTGATGAGAGAATTTAATATGTTTAAGTCCTACTGTCTAAAATTTAAAAACGCTGTTGATATCATCTAACCAATTGCATTTTAGTGAGTTATCAGTCATCGGAGAGGGAAATGCTGACATTGCACCAAGAGAAGTGCCCAGAGTTTTTTTTTTTTTTGTAAGATGGAAATCTGCTGGGCATATAAAGCTGGTAGATTTGTGAAGTAATTCAATAGGAATGCACCCTGAAGAATCCAATAGGAACAAATAGACAAGGAGCTATTTTTAATGATTATCCAATTTTGTTTCTTTTGGCGTAGGAACTTCACCGAATCAGTCAATCGCTTCAGATGAAGGCAGCCACCCAGATTACATGATTGTTCTCAAGTGACTGACGTTTTATAAAGCAGAATTTTATGCCAGACTCAGTTGATCTGTCGAGAAACTAAGTGAGGAGCAAATCTACTCATTCGCAACTTTCAGTACATGTAACTGAACCAATAAAAACCAACGTTTTTAAAAACAACGTTTTTATATGGTGGCAAAGTTTATTAGAGAAAATTATGGAAATATTAGTTAAAACTGTTAGTTATTTTTAACTTTAAAATTCACTTAAAAAGAGACATTTGTGAGCGTATTAAAAAATTCATAATACTCATAAAATCAAAACATGCATTTGAAAGTTTGTAAGTCATTCTATTAAAAAAAGAATGGGAACCAGAATTCAGAAAAAATTATTGTGATAAGACATGGCGCCAAATATTGGAAAATTTCTTTCTTGTGAATGATTACTGACTAAAAGTCAGCAACCCTTAAAATTATTGTGATGAGACACGGCGCCAAATATATTTTGACTTATTAAAATTATTGAAATATTACTTAAAATTTGTCGCAAACGTATAAATATTGCATTGTTAGGCGAGTACGAACGATTCCCAAAATTTCAAAGCTCTAGCTTGATGGGAAGTTGGTTAAATTAACGATCGAAAATTTGATGACACACACACACACCAAGTGAAACTCAGAAAAACGTTGTAAAAAAGTCGTAACGAAAGAGATACCTGCATTTCTTTAAGAAAATGATCCATCAGAGGAGATAATTTTGATGGAAAAATTAATTATGATAAATTAAATAATTAATTATTATTAAATATAATTAAAATGATAAAAATTAATATAGCAAAAAAAAAAAAAAAAAAAGAAATTTTTGAATATCTAGCATATTTTATTTATAATTGAACCTTTTACCATTTATTTCCATCACTTTTTATGATTTTAATATTTAGAGTAAAAGTATTGTTTCAAACAACATCTTAAGCTCTAGTGGGGCAGTGTTGGCAATTGCCAACACCACCCCCACAAATATACAGTAGTTTGAAAAAAATTTTGAATGCATAATGTGTGTTTTTAGACCCTTATGGTAAGATAAAGACCATTTTTAAACTAGAGAATGATAAATTTCTTATAGTGCCCATCAAAGGAACTCTGAAATCATTCTAACTCTGAAACTTAAGGAATCGTACTTACTCGCCTGACAATGCAATATTTAGACATTTGCGACAAGTTTTAACTAATATTTCAATAACTTTAATGTCAAAATATCGCTTTCACTCGGCGCTTTTAGGATTGAGGAAAAAATTTCTTTCCCCCTCTGGGAACACCGGGAATTCCACATACGCCACATGAAGTATCGTAAAAAAATTTCTAGTTACAAAGGGGAGATAGTAAGGGTTGCAGATTTTTAGTCAGTAATCATTCACAAGAAAGAAAGATCCTAATATTTGGCGCCATATCATATTACAATAATTTTTTTCTGAATTCTGGTTTCCATTTTTAATGGAATGACTTACAAACTTTCAAATGCATGTTTTGATTTTATATTATGAATTTTTTAATACGCTCACAAACATCCCTTTTTATATAAATTTTAAAGTTAAAAATTATATTTTCTAGAATTTGATGAACAGCATTTCAGAAGTACTAAGAAAGTAGAATTTAAATGATTGGCATGTCGACTAGAAATCATGAATTAGTAAAAATTATTAGATACATTACTTTTATTTGCTCCATTCGTAATTTTTTAGTCTACGCAAATTGCTAAAAATAACCTTATCTAAAAAAGAATTTATTGTAGACGTTGTTTAATTATGAGATAGATTGATGAAGGATGTGGTGCAATATAAGCTAATATCCCTTAAGTATGAGAAAAATATTATGAAAATATTAATAAAGCATTATATAATAAATATTTGTCTGTTAAAATAATTTCAGAATTTTTTTAAAAAAAATTATTCTTATTTTTGTGCAATGCTTTCATGTTCCTTAAAAAATAATAAAGTTCGTTTGTATTTTGTCCACGTTTTTGGGTCTAGAAGAGTATGACGCGTAATACATGTAGATTTATCTACACTTAGCCAATCATACTCAAATTAGCCTCACCTCACCTCGCAGTTGGATCTGGTAATCCAAAAATATTTGGAAACTAAGAAGGAAAGGCTTGTATGTGTTGTAATATTTTTCAGTAAAAAATATTCAATAAATGATTGATTAAATTGAAATTATAATAAAAAAAATTATGTGTTTATCACGTGTTTGTTTTGAATTTAATGTATAATAATTAATATACTTCGTCATTATATAAAAACGTTGGTTTTTATCTGGAATTATTTAATATTAATCTATTAATACATAGTACTTCGCATAGATTCAACTTGATAAACTCGTATGAATGAAAAAAATTTGTTCCCTTTCCAAGTATTCATTAAATGTCAATAAAAGTACATACCAAAAAAAACTTGTAATTTTCAAAATATTTAAAATTCAACCCGTTTTTATTTTATAGGATGTGAAAAATGTTTCATCTACGTAAGGAAATTCCGAAATAGTACATAAATTTTTAAGAAAAAGAAATCAGAATTAAGTAATGTGTTTTACAAATTTCACCGATTCCCTGCGAGTTATAAATGCATAGAGAGCACGCACTAAAGAGCCATATCAACAATTGAAAACTCTATTTCATCCGCACCAATGAAAAACTGACGAGAAATGCCAGTAAAAAGAGGAACCACGCCTACTTCGCCCTCTGTTTAATGTTGCGCCACATTCTGAGCTGTTACCCGTGGTAGTAAGGGATTTAAATACTAAAAATATAAAATTTATGTGAAAATACATTCAAAAGAGCAGTGTTCGATGCTATTTTTGAGAAATTAGGAGGCTGAAAGAAATTTAAATAGCGAAAAGAATTTAGTTCCTGACGGCCTCTAGTGAGAGAAAAAATTATCAAAAGTTGTTTGCTTTGGAAATGAGTTAAAATGAACAGGAAAAAATTTTAAAACTCAGAAAAAATACCAAACTCTAACCCGAAGCACAATGTGAGACAACGTAGTTTGGATGAGAGAATTTTAATATGTTTAAGTCCTACTGTTCAAAATTTAAAACGCGTTGGATATCATCTAACGAATTACATTTTAGTGAGTTATCAGTCATCGGGAGAGGGAAATGCTGATATTGGTGACCAAGAGCAGTTCAGAGTTTTTTTTTTTTTTTTTTTTTGTGAAGATGGAATTGCTGGGTTATAAAGCTGGTAGATTTAGAAGTAATTCATTAGGAATTTGAAGAATCCAATAGAACAAACATTGCGATTATTTTTTAATGATTGGTCCAATTTTTAGGTTTTTATGTAGAACTTCGTTCCGAATCAGTCAATCGTTTCAGATGCGTAGTTGCAGCCAACGCCCAGATTAGGGAAGCATACATGATTGTTCTCGTGACTGATTTATAAAGCAGAATTTTATGTCAGATCGCCAAGTTGATCTGTCGAGAAACCAAGTGAGTGAGCAACCTGCTCATTCCGGCAACCTTTCTAAGCACTTCCCAGATGTGGCAGCAAAAGTTAATTTGAAGTCTATAAATAACCCAAGGTACTTATATTCAGTGACTCAAGCGACGGATAGATAAAAAAAAAAAATGGTTACTGTTGGCAAATTGCCAATGCATCGCTGTTTCATTAAGGATGTTCTCGGCTAATGTTAAAGAATAAGACTCAAAGTTCGAACATATTTTTAAGTAGAAGAAATGCATCAATACTAATATAAATTACTATGGATATAACAAATATAATTATTTACTAATTAGCGTTCTTAGAATTTTGATTTTTTTTTAAAAAAAACATGCAATTTTTTGCCTTTACGCAAAATGAATATTCAATTTTCTATGTGAGAGTACAGGAGACGAAATGTTCGAACACATTCTCTACAAGAAAAAAAAAATTATTCATTTAGTAGAATTGAACAAGTTAGAAGAAATCACTTCTCTCTATCGAATAGCGTAGCCAGAATATAGTTTTATGTCGTTATTAATCAATTTTTTAAGGTTCCAAATGAATTTGTATTAATTATTGACGTACTTCGGACTATCTGCAACAGATGGCGCCAGCATATTTTCTTTTTCTGTAGAACGTACTCTTGGCATGGAATGCTTATTTTTGGCGAACATTTTATAGCAACTTGTAAATTCTGACAAATGGTAAATAATGGAAAAAATTTCATGATTCATAGAAGCACGCGAAGCTTACAAACTAAACACTGAAAAACTCTCCGGTTTGGGAATATTTTAGGTATGTTTATAAAAATTTATTTGTGTGTAATGGTAAATTTGTGTTGTTGAAAAGATGTTTAAAAATAAGTTTTGATTCAGTTAAGTGATAGAAGAGAAAAGAGAATTAAATTATTATTGAACTTCTCTGAAATCGATAAAAAGTAATTTAAACTTTTTTTTATCCTTTAAAAAATACAAATTACTATTTCGTGAAGCATAAAATGTGAAATTTTAATTTAGTCTCTATGGTGTACTAAATTACTTTGTTTATTATTTTACGTTATATACGTTTATAGTACGTTAATTATTAATTAAATATTGTTACTTCAACTGAATTCCAAATAATTTACATTGTGTACAATATGTTGTGTTCATATTTCAATTTATAACGTAACGTGTTGTAGAAAATCATGAGATGAAATTTCTAATTGTTCAAAAATATCCATTGTTTTCATATAAAAGAAACAAAACAAAAAACATTGCTTAAATCAACTATAATTTCCACTTTCAGAGTGTATATTGGCATATAAAGAAGAATGAACAACAAATAAAAAAAGATTGGTAGCAAAAAATCTTTCGAAGTCAAAGACATTTGAACTTTTGAATAAGCAAAAATTATCGTAGTTAAACCTTATATATTTGTAATAAAGGTTATTTCAGTCATGAATGTAATTTTTAGTATACATTATATTTTTAAATTTTTACTAAATAAATATATTACCAAAAGATTATATAGATAAGTTAATATTTAAGCATCTCAATTTCATCTTCTCACAATCTCTTCAGAATTATTATACATTTTCCATAAAGAAAACTGAACTGAATCCTATGGAAATGCTTTCTACACTCGTTAAAAATATAACAATCTCTAAGCGTAATCATTGATGTTATAAGATGACAATCACAGAAAAATAAAACACCTATAATCCCTGTGTGTTTTTCTGTCTACTGCAACACTTGCTAAATTTTGTTTTTCTTTATCGCCTAAGGAACTTGCCTTTTTTAGGCAAGTACTGGCATCACGACCTCAAGACAACCAAGTGATCTTTTTCATTTCCCTTGAATTTTACTATCTTTGATGAACACGGGTGACGCACCCTAGGGATACACTATTTTCAAGCATCTCATTCTGATCAATCAATTTTTACCAATTTTTCAAACTCAAAGACCACAATTACACCTCGTTTCGTTCAGCATCGCCACATCTCACTCTTGCGCCATCAAACACTACCATCACATCGCATCCTATTGTTTTTATTTTTCCATGGCCTCACAGTGTCTTACATTCACAATTCCAAACATAAGTAGCGCAATTATAAATTTATTGCAAATGATTGCTGAATAAATACTGTATATGACGATAATGGATTATAATTCAATAACAGGGAGAAAAAAACAAAACTTCATATATCTTATTTTATGTAACTGATGTACGAAAACAAATCGCATAAAATTTTAATTAAATCAATTGATGATTAAGCAAAGTAATTTATTAATTAGTGTAGAACTTCACACTTTATTTGCGGTTACATTCGCTTTTTTTTTTTTTTTTATCATTATTGAAAATTAAAATCGGACATTTTCAATTTTCTGACCAAGTCCTCGAATAACTTTTTAACATAATAAGCGCTTAGTTTGAGGCTAATACATTTTACGCATATTAGCTCAGAATTATAATTAATTCAAAGAACAGCTAATGCAGTTGAATTTAACAGAATACCATTCTAACATAAAACAGTATTACCATAGCAAAATTGAACTTTTTTTAAATGGTTTATCGGAGGGTTTCTCACCCATATTACAACTAAACATAAGTATTTTTCATTTAAATTAGAAAACAAAATTAACGAAAAGATTCTGATTCCTTTGGAGCATTCGAAAGATTGAAAATTATTTTCCAAAAAATTAAAATGATTTCTGAAATCCGAAAAAGCAATGACACTTAATTTTCAACTGTAGTAGTTTTTCAAATTTCATGATTTGTCTGAAAAGCGATAGAGAAAATAAAATTGTTTTAATTCTAGTGCATTTCCCTTCAAACTTTTTGGATTACTTTATGACGTTATTTAATTTAAGAGCCTCGCCTTGTGTATAAACTGGGTCTTATGTAAACCAACATTGCTAAATATATAAAAGTGTAGTGGATAGGAAAGGATGAGATAGAGGAATTGAATGTTTTGAAGTGCCAAGGGGAGATCGAAGGTTGGTAATATATGAGTGTGTATGATATTGGTGTGGAAAGTTATGTGATCCTCGGAAATCTGATATTTTTCACTGACTCTGTTCATAAATATTGCTCTTGACTCAGATCCAATTTTGTTGTTTTTGAGATAAGTTGAAATTTCAGTTATAAATCTTGGATTCCGATCATGAGTTAGTAACTTATCCATATTCACAGTAATAGTTATCATTCAATACTACGAATAAAACTATTTTGATTTTTTTTAACAAATTCTCCCTTGGATGAACATTCATTGAGTTTCGATGATTCAGATCCTAAGTAACGACGCAGAAGATGTCAGAAATGCGTCCGCCAATTCCCACCCTGGATTCGGATTAGGAGTTGGAATGACAATTCTGCCGATTCAAATTTTCCGAGTCTCAGCAAAAATAAATAATATGAAGGAAGGTTTATGTAACTACAAAAAAGTAAGTCAACTGATTGTAAGTTTCGGAAAAACGAAATATTTATTTTGTTGAAAGTATATTTCCTTTATTCATTATATTCTCACATAATTACTGACCGTTGTAGCCGAAAGGTCATGACATTTCTTTCATCGAGGCATGGATTCGAATCCTGATTGCATTAAAAACCGCCATGATGGTGTTGATGTACGTGATATCCGTAGAGGCTCCAAGTCATCATGTTGGCGTAGTGTGGAATTATGGAGAATAGAATTTCAGATGGCAAGTGTCCTCTTGGTCACATGACAAGGATTCAAAATTTTGAGGTTCTTCGCCAATAATCATTGTGTTACTTATAAGTGTGAAGTTAATAACACAAACAATCTTTTTACACAGTGGTGCCAGTAGCCCTATCTTTAGGAGTTACATTTTAAAAGGAAATATTTGAAAGAGCCGTTTGCTCAATGTTGACATCTGGAATTGTAAAATTTCCTAACATTACGTTTCATTTTCCTCCAAATGGACACTATTTTGTGAATTTTTCATCCAAGAAAAGTGATTGAAGCTAGAGGTTTATGGAGCAAGAGCCAAATATGGCTATGCTATGCCAAGAAATGTTTGTGAACTAGACGCTTGAAAAAATTAGAACAAAAGATAATTGGTTGACAAGAAAAAGAGACACACAAATCTGATCTAAAAAAAATCTTGAAGCCTGTCGTTGTTTCGTTATTCGTATGGCATTGAATCTCACTCATTTTACACTGATTTTTTTTATAAACTTTTCTATACATTTGGTAACAAAATAATTCCCTTTTATGCAGTAAACCATAGAATATTACTATAACTATATATAAGTAAAATGTACAGTTCTTATGAAATCCTGTTCGAGAAAATGTAAACTTTATTAGAAAATAATGTGTCTTTTTTTTTAAGTGCTTCTACTTCAGGCGGCTCTCTCAAAGGCATCGTTCGAGGCATTCTTCCGTCGATAATTTCCGGAAAATACTTTTAAAATAAAATTTCGTTAGCTTCAGGAGTAGGGCTTTACAAATAAAATCGTTTCGTTGCATACGCAATGGCAAATATTTCGAGGCATCCATTTCATATTCAAAATCGTTTATTATCAAGTTTATATCACACTCATACAATTACATCAGATTTCATCTTACAGACCTCTGCTCTCGTCTGTGAAACTGTTTGGGGGCAGCGTATCAATTTCCGGTCAGGGAGAGCAAAACATTTCGTTCTCCAATTACCATAAAGATATGTTTATCGCTCAAGCTGGATATTCCAGCCAACACAACGTGCCAAATACCTTGGAATACTCAGCGCCATCTATGGGTGTTATTCAGATTTTTTTTATTCACCGATAACGCTCTTAAGAGAAGACAAGCGCTTTCAGATGCCCATGGATATTATGTCTCTGAGGGCCAGTCAAAAACAAGGGCTTCTACTTTGTATATAGCGAGAAATGTCAGAAAGTGATAATCGGTTCAAGCAAACAGGTCGAGAGTGGGGAGGCGGCCAGCGGTGGTGAACGACGGGATAGGGCAGAATTTTGAAATACCATGTAGACTGTATAAGAAACGAATTTTATTAAAATTTAGTTATTTACGAATCTAAAATCTTAATCTTGGCCAATTTATTGATTCACAAACTAATAGATAAGTACCAATTATTCATGTTTAAAATCTAATGGAAATGTTTTTATTTATTAAATATCTTATGTAAGAAATATAGATCTACTGGGGCCATCATTCCTATTTGGATAAATGGGGTAGTGCGTTTATGCACGAAAGTTTCTGGGGATGTATTTCTTAAGGGGACAAGGTACCCTAATAATGACCAAAAAATTGAATGCCTTTTATACCGTTCTAAATATGTTCACATCATATAAATTAATACTATCGGTTATAGAGACCATGGGATGACAACTACTTTTCTGAGTAGCCGCGACATTGGCAATATTTTACAATGATACATTCACTACAAATATTATGACAGAATAGGGTGTTCTTCAATGTGTTGCTGTGTTTCACGGCATGGTCCGTATTACCACTAAGTATCTTTATATATATGATAACATAAATTTCTACTGGGAAAAACAATCATATAAATCAAGAAGCAAACTGATAATGCCTTTGATATATATTGCAAACTTTCATTCCACTTACTTTTCCTATATTAGGAATTAATTATGTAACTTAAGATGGATTTTGCTTTCAAAAAACTATTTAATCTGAATAATAATACAAAAAACAATAAATACAATACTTTAGGTCTTTTACTTATTTTCAGAACTTCAAAATTTTACACTTATTTTTCTCCACTATGTTTGAAAAGGGGTTGGAGCTGACAAATGTTTTACAACATAAATTCATAAATAATGAGTGTAATAAGAAAAATAAAACACTTCAATCAGTATTTGTCTGACCTAAGCAAATATATATATATATATGTGTGTGTGTGTATATATATATATATATTACTATTAATACTTAAATTGCTCAACAATATTAAAAAGTAGCAGATATAAAAAATTATATTTTTGGGGGAAAAAAAACATTTCGGAATCAAAACAAGGTCAAATGATTATGTCCCATTTATATAACTAAGAAAAATATATTTCACGTTTTTTGAATCATATTTTGGGTTTTGTTTGTACTTGTAATGTTGATAATTATCATCACTTAAAGGATAAAAAGAACACTTGTTATACCCAAATGTTTGAGGATTTAGAAAAAAATTCCTTTTTAATACAATTTGATAGAATACAGCATCCAAAAAAATTGCATGTATTATTTTATTGTGTATCATAATGTAATAAGTACATATTGTCTTTGTTGCAGAACTTCACTTTGAATCATTCATTTTTCAATCTAAAAACTACTCTTATATGTTCATACTCGTAATATTTACTAAGTAACAGTCACATAAAACTGAAAACATAAAATGTTACTTGCTTTTTTAACATCTAGCTCCAAAACATTTTTATATCTTGTGTTTCTATTACATATTATTATAGATATTTATGCACATTTTGAATATTTTATCTTTTAAATGTAAACAAATATATTCCTCTCCTTTAGAAACTATTGCTATTATAATGCCAGTACAGAATAGAACATAATTTCCATTAATAACTACAAATTTTACTTAAAATGCTTTGCAATTACAAATCCATATTTACAAATCTTTTTTGACAAACATCAACAGAAATGCTGCTTACTCAAAACGCAAATAAGAATACTACTAAACTTGAGAAACAGAAAATAGGTGAAAAAATTTAATGAAACAATTTATTTAACACCTTCACTTATTAACCATACACCTTCAAAACGTCATTTTTGTCAAAAAATTTGATTTTCTAAATTTAATGTTAGTTTAAGATTTAAACTTTCTTTTCTTTCTAATAGTGTTTGAATTTTGCTTATACCTTATTTAGAACTTAAGTTATAGGGATTTGAATTTTACTAAGTAACTAATTTTTAATTGCATTTGAGTTTGTTTTTTCCCAAATTAATTTTCTTGACATATTTACATGTGCCAACGTAGATATCAGAAAAAGTTATGAGCGAAATTAATTTAAATTTTGCAAGTATCTTCCTTATATAGTTTCATGGTTGTAAAACTGATATGTTTTTAGTAACAAATGTGTAAATCATGTATTGTTATAACTTCCTTTTGATTTTTCATTGCTATTTGACTCGAAACACAATAAAAATTGTAGTAATATGATTTTCATCATGAAAGTAGTACCAGCCCCCCAAAACTGTTACGACGAATAAGATAAAATTTACAAAATCATGATATTTTTGTTTACTTTTGAGTTATGACCGTTATTGAGATAATCAATTTATGTACTATTTTCACCATGTTTTCCACTCAAAATATTTTTTTAATTAAAAACAGATTATTAAATGTGTGTTTCATAGTTTTAGGTTATATTTTAACATTAAAAAATACTTTGATAGCAAATATCAATGTATTTCAAAAAAATTTCAATGAAGGTGTACAAATACCATAAGAAAAGATTCACAAAAGAGCGGTATTAAATCGCTACTTCAATATAATGTACGAGTATTATTCCTATTTAAATCATCATGCATACAGGTCTAATTAAGATAAATACTATAATTGGACTTCAAATTATTCCAAATAAGTTTTCTTTCTATGGCATTTCTCATTTGCTGCGAATATCAATACAAATATAAATTGTCTCATTATTTTGATCATTACATTATTCATCTCTAAAAAAAATTACATTTCTAATATTGTTTTAACCTTTTCAGGGGTAGTAGTATATTCTTTCTACATTTTTAGTACCCTAGTTAAAAATCTTTGCAAAATATGCCTTTTTACCACATTTATTTTCAAATGGTAGCTCATAATTTTTTTTTACTTAAATTAGATGGCAGATCCATGCAGAATAATTATAAAAATTACTGCTCTGAATTAATGAAAGTTCCAAACAAGTGGTTGTTTTATCCCTTACAGAAATGTTTCCGAGATGAATTGAAATTTTTTAATTCATCAGCTAACCAATCAACATGTTTGAAACTTTATGAAAATACTACTAATTACCCAAAACGAAATATATAAATTATTGGTTTCATACTTCAAGTTAACTGGTATAAAATTGATACCACCACCCACACAGACGGTAAATGAATAATTGATGGCAGCACTGAAATTTGCTATTCAGACTAATATTGGATGGTTCGCTTTGTCACAGTGAAAGAAAGGGGTCATAAATATGTTTTCAAGTACCAGTGTGATAAAAAGCAGACTTATTCCCAAGAAAGAAAAAAAGAAATTTAAAAGAGAAATAGAAATTTATCAACACAGTATGAGCCCATCTAAAGACAACAAACAACAGAGCAAGGGAAAAAAGGTTTTCATGAAACCAAAACTATTGGAATGAAAAATGACCAAAGAGAAGACAGAGGGGCAGCACTCTAAAACTTGTTGGCAAAAATAGACATGAGGCATTAGCATTACATAAAAATAGTAGGCAATAGAGGGAAGACCCTTCATTTCCTGGAGCGAAATTCACTAATAGATAAAAGTGAAGAAAAACAAAAAACATCAACGAATGGAATTACAAAAGATAGAATAGAGCAAAAAGACACCTGCTTTCTAAGAAGAATAGAGTCATCGGCATTTATGCACCAAATGTGAATCTTGAAAGAAGGAATTGTCCCTTTTAAACTGTGAAAGGACTTTGAAATCAACTTTAGCAGATATATATATATAAATAAAATTGAGTATGCATCCTGCTAAAAATAAGTCAAGAACAGGGAAGACTATTTTTTACGTGGCATGTCTGGATTTAGTTTCATTAATGCCGCACAAGAAGCAACACAAGGGTAATTGGCGATGGACCACATAATTTCAATTTGAACTTTTATATGTTGCATGTAACTATAGATTTAATTTTCACTGTACACTAATTTTAATTTTTTAAGTAATTAAAATAATTTTATTTTTATAACTGCAAATGATTTCATTCTTTACTTTTTTGCATCTATGTTTTTGAAAATTAAGAGTTTTTATTTTGCAGATTTAGAACATACCCCGCATCCATTCAAGTCAGTGTATTTTTTACTACAGTTTTCTGAGGAATGTTCTAACGCGATGAAAAAGAATTGGGAGTATATTCTAAGTAAACTCATGAGTTCCATAGTACTACTCAATTGTAAGTTCCCAGTCCTGAAAAGTGAAAAAGCAACAATCTTAATGATCTAAACTTATCCAAATAAGTTTTTCATACATAAGTAAGGAAACTCATATTCTTAAATTTAATATGTATTGATATTAATAATAATGAATAGATCATCGATGTAAAAGAACGCTTATAAAATCATAAAAATGTTATATGAATCTGATTCGTTACCATGACAAATTTATCAGTATGGATCATTATAAAGGAGGCTCTATATGACGTTTTGATCTACTCATATTATTATCTCATTTTTTGTTTTAAACGTAAAAATGGATATATTCAATGTTAATATCATTTGTTTAAGAATCCTATGAATCTAATAGTCAGATAAAAATAAAAGGAATTAGATCATGATATCTCAAATGTTAATGTAAATCATTATAACAAGCATATACTTATATTAACAATACAAATTTATTGAGTTGAAATGTAACTGCACGAACTCATTCTATTACTTTTATGAGGAAATGGTGTGTGCAAGGAGATCTAATATCGGATCTACGATTGATTAGTCCACGACATGTTTTTCTTCAGTATTACAAATACTTTTGTTGTTAACACCTTATAGGGTGAGACATATGCTCAAAAGCTATTTAAAGTCCAAATTTTTTTTTTTGTTTATTATAAATAGCCGATAAGAAACTGTATAATATGAGAAAACGACAAGAAGTTTAACGAGAATAATCTCTGTTTGTTACTCATCAAAGCAATTCCGACCACTTCAACTTTTACTAATTATTATTCAAATGATAGTAAAAGATACTTCATACGAATGCTATCATCACGAGCTTAACTTTCATTAATTTACACCGCTATCATGTCGTGTTGAATAGTAGATCTACACGAGCCCGACTAACATTGTGTCGTATCAACAGAACGCAAACCATCACAAAGCTGCTTTTGATGTCATCAAAACATTTCATACCATTGTTATCGCTTTACGGTTTTCGATAAAAAACAATCGACACTCATAACCGCTTTTCATTTTTACAACTGTCATAGATTCTTTTGACAGAACTTATAATATTTTGACTGATCATCAAAATTGAGCCATTTTCAAGCAAAGGTAAATTGTCCTAGAAAGACCTTGGTTACTGGCTTAGTACTTACTTAGCCACGTCAAGTTAGCTCTCGAGTTATTGATTGATGTGTTATACACCACAAATGACGAAAAGGATGCACTTTGTTTCAGCTCATGCTGCTCTGCACAAGTTTCTGTAAATAACCGTGATATAGAATCATCTTAGAGTTATATTCATTCACTTGCTGCATCCTATTAACCTTCCATTTGCAGGTAGGTTGGATTCGATCATAGTGGACAGAGGTCCATCTGCATGGCATATTCATTCTAGAGATATACAGGGAAGAATGAACTGAAATGAAGTGCATATTCATATATATACCTCTCTAAGCAATGAAACAAGTCATTTTCATTTTCTCTGTTGTTGGCTTTTAAGCATTAACATCATGCTAATTCCTTGTATAAAATCATACTTTATTTTTAATTCTTTTTATTAATAAAAATCTTGAACTTAATCTCATCTAATAAGAGACTGTAAAGAACTTTTAATATGACAGTATTTTACTATTAAATAAAAGTACATTCTTTATGATCCTAGAAAAAAACCATTAAGAGAGGAATTTAAAATATACATTAGTCAAAAAAAATATGCAGCCTATTCAATCTTATCTGATCCAGAGAAGAGGAATTCTTAACTCAAAAGGGAATATGAACTGGTTGTGAATACTGTAATTGTAAAGAAAGCAGTATCTCTTATGGTTATCAATAAAAGTTTTTTAAAATATAATTTCATAATGTTTTTTCAAATTAGAGTTACAGAACACAATATATAATGTGTATTCAAATTTATGATTAACATTGTTACCAAAAGAAAATCATACATGTACAATTAATAATTATGATAAAAGATACTTTTCCGGAAAATAATGAAATTAAGTAACATGGCAAATAGTGAATAAAATTCATAAATTTAAATCAAACCCTGGGATGCAAAATACAATATAATTATTTCAAAAAAGAGTAAGATTTTCCCAAAGTTTATTAATTATAAGCACATGATACAGATATCACAGAATTTATTCTAGAGGGGAGAAAAGCTTTGAAAGGTCTTTTTAAATACTCAAAAATGTGAATGAAACATTTTACAAGTTCTTCTAACATATTATAAAGATTGAATTTAGTAAAATAATTACGGAGCCACAATTTTTCTAAATCCGGATATTATAAATTATATAACAGCATATGCAGAGAATAATGCTCTTGTAATATTTTCTCAAATTACAAGTGACTAAATACAATACATAATGTGTATTCAAATGTATGTATAACATTTTTACCAAAAGAAAATCATACAAGTACAATTAATAATTACGATAAAAGTTCATAAATTTATATCAAACCCTAAACAGGACACTCTTTAACAGATATTTTTCGGAACACAATTAACAGGAGAAATTTCCACATGCAGAGGAAATGGGATACAAAATACAATATATTTCAAAAAAGAGTAGGATTTCCCAAGTTTTATCAATATAATAAGCACATATCATAGTACGATGAATCACAAATTTCTGAGAGGGAAAGTTTAGTGTCTTAATAACACAAAAATGTAAATGAAACATTTTACAAGTTCTAAGCATATTATTGATTGAAATGTTTAGGATACATTTGGTAGCCAAATTGTTCTAAATCTGAATATTATAAATTATAAAACAGCATATGCAGATAATAATGCTGTTCTTGTAATATTTTCTGAAGTTACAAGTGACTAAATACAATACATAATGTGTATTCAAATGTATGTATAACATTTTACCAAAGAAAATCCAACCAGCTATAATTACGTATAAAAGTTCATAATTAATCAAACCTTGGAACAGGACTATTCTCTTTAGCAGAGCTAACATTTAAATTAACGGCAATAGAAACAAATGCAGAGAAATGGATGCAAAATAAATATAATATTTCAAAAAGAGGACTTCCAAAGTTATCCTAAAGCACAATCAGATATCACAGTAATTAGTCAGAGGACCTGGAAATCTTGCTTCATACACAAAACGAGAACTAAATAGTTTTACAAGTTATTTTAACATATTATAAAGACAGAATTTAGTAATATAATTATGGAGTGCCACAAAGTTTCAACCCAGATTCTTTTATATATCATACAAAAATAATATAACTTAATACTCTGAAATTGGGACAATAAAATCTTTTCTGTGAAATAAGTCACATAGCATTGTTATCTTATAGCAAAATCATGCTAGTCAGGTGTCCAATTTGTAGGAAAATAAATTCTGCTATGAAACTTTTCTTTTTTACTTTGTCAGGCGTGCACTTCCATATTTCACTAGAACATGAGTGAAAGACTGTCATTTGCGAGAATGCAAAATCCGAACTATAAATGAACAATACAAACCAGGAAAAATATTGTAATCAATAAAACAATTAAATACAATAGACAAAGATTTTTTATCTATGAAGATAGTAATACAGTCCCTTCAAAAATTCTCAGATGCATAGAATTCTACTACCATCATACAATTACAAATGCTCTTATAAAACATTGTTAAAAATGTGTATACATTATCTTTTATCAAAGCTGATTTTATGTATTCAAATTAATATTTTACCCACTATTTTATATTTAAACTATTGTTACATCTAATTTTTCATTAATTGAAAATTTACCAAATGAACTCTAAAAATAAAATTCTATTTCATGATTGACCTGTTTATTGTTTTCACAAACCTCAAATAATAATTTATTATGGAAGATCTAAACCATTGGTAGAATCATTTTTATTATCAGAATTCTATTATAGGTGGCGTTAGCAGATTTTGAAATCACAAAAGCAGGCCTTCACAATTAAAGGGTGAAGTGTAAAAGTTTTGAAAGAAATGATACAATAAAATGAGTTTCAAAATACTTAACAGCGAAATAATGCAGCTAGGAAAAAAGGTGGTTTTGAATATCGGTCAAGATTGGAAGGGAATATAAAAGTGCAAAAAGAAGCTTTGAACGAAATGAAATAACACGAGAAAGGCCTTGTTTGGAAACAAAAAACTTAATATTTCACTTTCCAAAACTGCTTGAAATAACATAAAAAATGACATGTTTGAATTAAAAGTTCCAATCAAAACCAGAAAATATAAATTTGGGTATTTTAACTGAAATCATTAAAATGCGAAAAAAATAGAAATATGATACACAGCGCAAAATGATAATTTTGTAAGTCCCTCAGGGTGGAATCTGATTTATCGCACTACTTAGCAAGTATTATTAATTATGATAAATACCAGTAGGTAACCCAACATACAATCTTATGTCAGAAATATCAAAATGGACTCGGCTTATTTTGCTATTCTATTTTCAACTCGGATTATGATGAGGCATTGAATGAAGAAAGTATCTTCACTTCATCGAAACGCGCCGACACATGGATATAAATAATAGACCCAGGATGATCCTAAAGCACGCCCATTTGCTACACCAAAATCAAACGCCAATGTCTATGGCACATCCACCTCATTGAGGAAATAAACTAACTTACAAGCGCACTAATTTGACGAAAGGGCTAGCAGCGTTGGAGCAGAACAGCAGCAGAGTTTGCTTTTCTTATCCATTCTCGAACAGAACTGCACTCATAACTCATTACATAATATCAATAAACTCAGAAAACGAGAAGCGATGCAATCATTCACCCACCAAGCTTAATTTTAAACAAAAACGAAAAAATAAAAGCAACAAACACCGAATAGCCAGGTTTCAAGAAAGAAAAACCAAATTTTCTAAAATAGTCAAAATCTCCACTCCTTTTAATATACAAACTAGAAACAGCTTCACTGTTCTTGAAAACGCTGATCCAAATCAGGCCGAGGCGGATTCGAGACAAGCATAACCTGTTGTAAAACATAGTGAATGGCATGCTCTTTAGTTTCATTTAGTTTTTATTAACATCACATTAGAAGCAACACGAGGGCTATTGGGGATGCACCTCGTAAATTTGAACCTCGGTCCAGTGACGAGGATAACACCTGAGCTGGCATCCCCTTCTCCTAACATCCACACCACACCAACGGGAGGACTTTGGGCCCCGACAGATTTAACGTGCATCTGCCCCGGCTACACGGCGGGTCTTTGGTAGCCAAGGATCGAACCCGCGACTGAACGAACCGCCGCCACGAATCCGAAACCTTGACCACTAACTGATCCCAGGAAAGTAATTTATTAGAATTTTAAGAAGGAATATCCTCTCAAAAATATGAAATATATTGCGTGAACATTATTTTTAAAATTATTCATATGATCAAAATATATTTTGCCTGTCAGGAAGCAAATACAGATGATCATCAATTACAGAGATGCATAACAGGAAATAGGTAACATTAAGACTTTTATCAGAAATAATATAAAAAAGAATTCTGTATTATATAAAGTTATGTCCAAAATCAATAATTTAGGTTTGCAAATCTAGAAGCGAAAACAGCCTATTATTCTTAGACCAGAAGAGTTTGTCTTTTTGCTACATTTTGTGAGAAAAAGCTGGGAAATTCAATCTCGTCAATTCGTTGTACACGTGCGAGTAAGCATCTTTCAACTTGTCATCTTAGATCTTTGGTACGGTAAAATATATTATCCAAGTAATTTCTGAATGCAGTCCAATTTGTGAAAGTGTTCTCATTATTGTCAAGCCAGTCTACCTGTCCCAGTGAGGTAGAAAATGATATTCGTCAGACACATTTATTCGTCCCAGCGGTTACCGGATGCAATCCTTTCATAGTCCTTCAGTCCTTTACCAGCTTTACTTATCTTGTGGGTCATCGCCTGAAAAGATGCATGGATTTCTAGGTAGCTGGTAGGTCAGTCACGGCACTGGGGAGATGTTGGGTGAAGCTGTAAACTTCACCTCCCTGTTATCGATTGTTGTTGGGTAATCATTTTTTTTTTTTTTTTTGCTTCAACTGGAAGTTGATAATAGGCTAAATTCAGGCGGGAGACCTTGAAGATGTATATTTCTACGTAGCTGCTATGAAGTAATAATTGGTTACCCTGTGCCTCCACCCAAAATGTAGCATAGAAAATACACGTAAGCGAAATAATCTCAACTCAAGATTTAATTTTGTATAAATCAATTCTAAAATAATAAAAGTATAATTCTACTTTAAATTAATGTAAACAATTAAAAAAATATTCGATATAAAAACAACGTTTTTATATGGTGGCAAAGTTTATTAGAGAAAATTATTGTAATATTAGTTAAAACTGTTAGTTATTTTTAACTTTAAAATTTACTTAAAAAGAGACATTTCTGAGCGTATTAAAAAATTCATAATACTCATAAAATCAAAACATGCATTTGAAAGTTTGTAAGTCATTCTATTAAAAAAAGAATGGGAACCAGAATGCAATCTCCCCTTTGTGAGTACAAAAGGTTTACGATACCTCATGCGGCGTGGGGAGTGCCCGGTGTTCCCAGAGGGGGAAAAAAAAAATTTCCTCAATCCTAAAAGCCCCGAGAGGAAAGAAAATTTTGACTTATTAAAACTATTGAAATATTAGTTAAAACGTGTCGCAAACGTCTAAATATTGCATTGTTAGTCGAGTACGAACGATTCCCAAAATTTCAAAGCTCTAGCTTGATAGGAAGTTGGTTAAATTAACGATCGAAAATTTGATGACACACACACACACCAAGTGAAATTCAGAAAAACGTTGTAAAAAGGGGTAAGGAAGGTGCAAGAAATAGTAATAGGCATAATCAAAACCTATCTCTAACAGATTTGCGAAAGTTGAGTATACCCTCCTGAGACCCAAGGTCAACTTTGAAACATAAATTTTAGAATAATTTGTATCAATCGATTCTATCAAAACTTATTTTTAAACAACTTTTTAATGACAAATTTACCACATTACACAAATAACACACACAAAATATTCAGAATCTGAGTTTATTAGTGGTTAGTTTGTAAGCTTCGTGTTCACTTCTGTGAATCATGAAACTTTTTCCATTATTTACCATTTGTCACAATTCACAAGTTGCTATAATTTCATTTCAGAAAGTAACGCTCGCCAAAAACATTTTGGCAAACATACTCTTGGCAAGACCAGCATATTCCTTTCCAAGAGTCCGTTTTTCAGAAAAATATGTGGGCGCCATTTGTTGCAGATAGTCCGAAGTACGTCAATAATTAACAAAAATAAATTTGAAATCATAAAAACTGATTAATAACAACATAAAACTACATTCTGGCTAAGCTATTCGATAGAGGGAAATGTATATTTCTAACTTATTCAATTCTGCTCGAATCAATAAATTCTTTCATGTAGAAAAAAATGTGTTCAAACAGTTCGTCCCCTACATTTTAACATAGAAAATTGAATATCCATTTTACATATAGGCAAAAAATTGCATATTTTTTAAAGAAATTAAAATTCTAAGAACAATAAATTAATATATGTGTTCTATCTGAAACAATTTATATTAATACTGAAGCATTTCTTTTACCTGAAAATGCGTTTTAACTCTGAGTCCTATTCTGTCAGAATTCCAAATTAAGGATAAAAAACAAATTGCTTATCCTTACCCTGTGTAGCGTAGGCTATAAATAATCCCTCCACAGACTTGTTTTGAACCCAGCTTCCAGCTAGAAAAGATATGGCTTAAAAGCAATAAAGAACAAAATCAGGTGCGGCAAAGTTGAATCCTCTATGTGAGGTTTTGTTGATCCATGTCATGGATATTTTGGGAATTTATGGCCTAGCTGTGTGATGTCCGACACCGACTTGCACGGGGGGAAAACGGACATTGTCCGACCTGAGCGAATAGTGTTGCAGGGGACAAAACGGAGTTTCTCTTTGATTGGGTTGTTCTTTGAAAAAAGGAAAATAACTGAAAAAGAAGGCGGGGGAGAGACCGACCCGAGGTCTTAAAAAGGGTGAAGAAGAGAAGAGGAGGAGGGATTCCTGCTAAGGAGCGAGAAAGCGTTACAGCTATAAGTGGGAGGCGATTGCCTTCGCTTGCGAATTGAGAACTTAATCAAACTACATCGAATACTGAGATATTGGAGTTTTTTTCAACTATAAGTGTTTAGACGTGCTGTGTAGATATATGCGTTTTGCCTCGGTGCTATGTAATTAGATGTGTTAGCATTGTGTAAAAAGAATCTAGGCGGAAAAGATTCAACATAAGTTAATCTTAACTTTGCTAAATAAAGAATTATCGCCTCTTAAGCTGTGTGATCCTTTGTTTACCACTTCATTCTACGCATTCAGGGATCACGACGTTGCACCTGATTCTCAGACCTATCCTGACTAACAGTTGCCCCATTCGGGGGTTAGTAGCCAAAACACACATTGATAAACTTGAAAAAGCGCAAAACAACATAATCAGACAAATAGTAAAAGCGAGATGGTTCATGAGAAAAACACATTAATTAATTTTTTCTCCCAAACACACAATCCAAAAAATATCTCTTTTAAATTTTATAACCTCAAGAACATCAACAATAACTCAAATATTTAAAATTATGTTATCCAGATCCTAACATTAAAAAACCCCAAAATATTCTTTTAAACATGTAAAATTCCACAATTTTCTCATCACATAATCCAACACACTAACTCAGAAACACTCACTACGTCCAATTCACTTAACTACAGACCAATCGAATTTGCCCTCTCATCACCACCTCTTGACGTTCAAACAGATCAACACACACTTTCAGGCACTAATTCGAAAGGCAGCCACCCTATTGGTCGGCTGGCAAAGTTAGATCCCCCCCCCTTCAGCTCTTGCAAAATTCACCCTTACAACTGATTTAAAAAGGGGGGGGAGGAAAAAAAAGAGAGAAATTTCAACCTTTTATATCTTAAATTTTTTAAATCACGCAATGCTCAAATTTAATTTTTCTTTTTCTATAGACATGTAAATTTAATTACACATACCACTTTTTCTTTCATTATCATTTATTAAACACAGTTCTGGGCTGGAAAAGGCCAAAGTTATACTTCACCATAGTAATTGATGTAATAGTATCAGTGTTTCTTTCAAGAGCGAGAAGAGTCAGACACTCCAGTAAAACCTCATCAATCATTTGAGTAGTGATGGAAGTGTGGCAGATTGGCGGTTCATAGTTTCAACCCATACCCCAAGGCAGTGGTGATGACAGAAGTTAGCGTGGAGATGAAATGAATGGTTTTTGTGGTATTGAGTTTTGGTAAAAAATGATTTGCAATATTCCAGTTTAATGCTCAAATTTTAGTGACGTTAATTTTTATTGTTTTTTGTTGTGTTTCAATGGTTTTACTAAATGAGTATTTTTATACATGTGTTCAGGTTTTAATGTTTAGAAGTGAGTTTTAACGTGAATATTCTACATAATCTTTTTTGGTGCAATCAAGGGGAATGTTAACGGTTTAGATGTTATTAATGGTTTGTTTGGTAATTAAGAGGAAGCAAAGGCTTTGTTTATATTGATAGAATGAGTGAAAACGAAACAGCGGAGAGAAATATAACACATCAATAAATAACTCCCGAGACTAACATTGAAAACAACATTTTTTTTGCAAAATTTTTTTTTATTCATCAACATAACACCTTTTGTTAATCACCTTTTAGGGTGATACAATCGTTCAGCGCTTTTCCAAATCTTTTTTTTTTTTTTCATAGAAATCTTTTTTTGTTGCGAGTAAATAGCGATAAACAGCTTTCTGAATCATCAACTCGTTGCTGTTTTTGTTCCATCGAAAGCAATCGCGGCACCCACTTGGAAAAAACATTTTCATGCTCAATTTTTCATGAAGGATAGTAAATACACTTCCATAGGATATCTGTGTCATCTCAGCAATCTCACGGAGCTACGCTTTACGATCTTTCATTATAATTTTTGTCACTTCACTCACATTTTCCGGTGTAACGGCTTCCACAGGTCTACCCGAGCGTTCCGCGTCATTTGTGTCGGTACGACCACGTTTAAACTCGGCAAACCACCGACAAATCGTTGCTTTTGATGGACAAGAGTCCGGGTAACATTTTTCAATCCATTGTTTCGCTTGCACGGTGTTTTTACCCATTAAAAAACAATGTTTTATCAGAACACGAAACTCGGTTTTTTCCATTTTTTAAACAAACTACAAAACGACTTTACTCCAACCTCGATAACTCAGCTGTTTCTGGTCCGATCGACTTAAAATTTTGACACGTTTCAAGCAAAGGTTCGTACTCTAGAAAGACCTGGTTACTGGTTTACTACGAGCGCCATCTCTGGGTTAGTCTCGGAACTTATTGATCCATGTGTTAAGTAGTGGTGGGGTAAGAATATTAGTTACGAACAAAGTTAAAGGTGTAGAAGCC
>BMAW01054601.1:0-28571 GCA_019974015.1 Nephila pilipes
ACACACACACACACACACACACAAAGACTCATATTTTTGATTAACCCTTGTTAGTCAGAATTTAAATCAATTTCTGCTCATTAAAAAAATAGAAAGAAATGCTGTAAATAAGTTTAATATAAGATTATTAATTGAAAAATATATAATTCAGACTGATTGAATAAAAATAGGCTGTTAAACTTATAACCTATTCAAGAAATACGTAAAATATTGTTAGAAAATAGTTGTAGTTGAAATTCTAACTTCGTATTCAAAATCTGCAACATTAACAAGATAAATAATTTTTTCATTGAATGCTGTTGATCAATGTAATTAATTCAGCAAAATTTAATTGAATAAAGTATAAAAAATGAATAAAAATTAGAGTCTATATACCAAATTATTCGCAGTTTTGCATGGAACAGGATAAGAAATTACGTTTAAAATTTACTTCCAATTAATTTGTATTCAAGTTATATTAATTAATAGAAGATTAAGTTTTATTTATTAATCTTAACATTTGTCTATATAGTCACCATTCAGAGTGATATAGTTCCGTTTCTTGACTATCTGAAGGTTATCATCGTAGAGCTGAGTAGGTTGAAGAGGTATGGAGAAGATATTCTCCATACTGCACGTTACTTCAATCTACGGCTTCGTGAAGCAGAACAAAAATATTAATAGCTATAATTTACAACGATATGTATATAGAAATCAATATTCTGAATAAATTTCATCTAGATATCTCTGACACTTCTTAGTAATAGTTTTAGATATCTCTGTCACTTCTCTCTTTCGTATAGTTGTATATATAATTTGAAATTTAAATATAAATTAACATCAAAACATTAAAGTTATAAATAAATTATAAAAAGAATCTGAATAATTATAAAATAATATAGTAAAAAAGTATTATTATTAGTGCACTGCTGAATAAAAAACATATATACCAAACTATATAAATAAGCAATTAAAACACTATAACGAAGAAAAATAAATAAAAATACAAACTTGACTATGAAAGAAAAAACATTATATTTTACAGATAAACTTCCAAAAGAAAGCGAACAAAACGAAAAAATTAATATGACAAATACTAAAATTAATCAGTAGAAGAGATAGGATGACGAATTTCATTTGGAGCACATGAACCTTCCGGCTCTTCATCTCCATGTCTTGAGGGAAACTGTTTGAGCTGTGCTTCGACATTCTCTTTCTCAGAACTGCTCTTTGTTTTAAATTAATTTGGAAAAAAAATGGCAGTTCAAAATTTACACTACGATTTGAGAAACTATATTAAAAATTAAAAGTTATTTGCTGTTTTAAATGTAGAAGAGATAAAAGAATGGAAAAATCCAAATACTAAAGAAACACAAAAGAATATAATATAATTAATGTTGTAACAGGCTGTAGACTGTTAAATGTTTGGTTATTCCAGAATTAATGGCAAAACTATTCCCTATCAACAATACATTATTGAAAAAACTATTATGAAAATAAAGATACAATTGAACAAAGATCAACTGGAAACAATTTTTTTATAAAATCATTTAAAAAATGAAAAGGAACCAGAATCCCGAAAAAATTCAAAAAGATTTATAGCATATGACTAATAAAGAAACAAAATTATTAATGAAAATATTAATCAAATAAAAATAAAGAAACTGTCAAAAACGTGAATTAATTAAAATTAATTAAGTGTCAAATATTGAAACAGAAAAATTAATTTAATGAAACTGTCACAAAAACAACAACAGCAATTAAAATTTTTTAGAGCCTAAATAATTAAAAAAACTAAAAATTCAATTTCTTTTTGTAATTTCATACACATCAATAAAAAAGTAAAACAGTACAAAACTTATAAAAAGTCAAACTAAGTATATATTTACCAAAAAGAATACTATATATATATAAATGATTACAAGAAGAGTAAATTAAAGACAATAAAAAATTGTACAGACCACAAACTGAAAATAAATAAAGATAAACAGAAAGAAAAACCAAAAAGAAAATGAAATGTAACATTTTTAAACACTGACTTAAGCTGTGTTAAACTAGTTTTACAAACCAAGTGCTTAATTCGGAAAAATGTTATATAAAAAGGGTATAGAATCAAAAAATTCAAAACATCTAAGATATTAAGTATAAGAAAACGTTTAAGTAAAATACCCATTAAAATACACTCCACACACACTCACCTGAAAAATATTTTTTGCTTCATTAATGATTAAAAAAGATTGATGTCATTGTACAAGAAATTATAGACGAATAGAAAACAAATTTTTTCTGTAGGAAGTTTGATAGTTTTCAGATTATATGCAAATATTACGGTCTTTTTTAAAGTTAGAGACGTTTCGAAAAATGCATGCTTATAATTCACATTATACCTTTGGTTTTAAGTATGAATTGATTACATGCAATCCTAAATCTTAAGAAAATGTATGACCTATATATGAGATACTCTTTGAATTGATTTTCAGGTAGATGTTTTATTTCCATTTAGCATCATAATTTTAAAAATATAACTTTCCTCTCGTAATATATTATTTAATTTTAGATGAGATTTCATTAGATGAAAATGCCAGATAATTTATTCTAATTTTAATTTGAGATTACTACATTCGGGTTTTCCTTGTTGATGATCATTGAGTAGTTTTTGTTTGTTTGTTTTAAAAAAGGATATAAGACACTAATGACGCGTCTTATAATTTGGAAGTTAGATTGAGAAATAAAGCAGTGTCGTAATTAACGCCTACGATGTAAAATTGTAACAACGTATTCCTGATCTCTTCGAAATTTTAATAAATGTTAAAATGTTAATTAAAAATATCTCTATCTCATAATTTTTAAAATTACACCCATCTCTCGTTTTCCAAGATACTTAATTAATACGGTTTCTCTTTTACACGGTTTTTAAAGGAAAAAAACTCGTTTTAATTTGATTGCTTTTTGCGTTACATATATTTAATTTAATAAGTAATATATTAATGTAGTATATACACGAAATGCCTGGCCCCTCTGTCACTGATTTCATACCATCCAAAAGCAAGTTAACAAAGTGAAAAATGAACCCAATATCTCAATTAATGAAGCAGTACTTATGAGAAGAACTGATGAATTGTCTGTAATTGATCAGGATAATGATATCATTTCTATACAATAACTAAAAAAAGAATTCTAGATTTTCAAAACTCTTAAGAAATGTAAAGTCTGATTTTTATTTCTATTTTTTAAAATTGTTGTTGTTGCAAAGGTTATTTATGTTTTATTTCTTTTACTACTTTTATTTCTACAAAATATTATTAATTTGCTTATGATTTTTATTGTTTTTATTTGAGAAAAGCACAATTTCCCTTTGCTTAATGTTTTTGATTGTTTTTTCTGTCGAATATTGTTTATTTATGTATAAGTTTCTCATTTTCAAAAATAAATTAAAAAAGTATAAGTATTAAAGCGCCTATAAAAAATAATGTACAAACCACTTCTTTTTCATATAATCCTTATATCATTCCACATTGTTTCATTTTGTATGATTTTATGAATACAGTATCTATCGCGTAAATCAAGGAATGAATGTAATTGAATTATATTTTAATTATATATCATACACTAACTTAAAACAGCTTTCTATATCGTTGAAAAAAACCACTCCAAACATTCATAAGACAAAAGAAATCTCTCTTGGATTACTGAAGTGTTTTTATTTAAGATTCTCTTGATCCAGGAAGGAAAAAGATGAAATGACGGATCTGCTGGGAAAGAATCTGACATTGATTTATGTGGAAAAAAGCAATCCTATACCTATACTGTTTGGTTGTACCTCGTAAATCTTCTTTTGTCAGAAAATCTCTTTCGTAGACTCCAATTGTATGTATAGTTGTACTAATAAAATTAGTCCTTTTTCTCACGGTACAAAATGGATTTATTGATATTTTTTCAGTCGAGCTTGTTGGATGAAGGATGTGGGAAAAAATGAGATAAACCATGAAATAAAATGTTAAAATTTTTAACCATATTAAAAAAGGTTTAATGAGTAAGTAATTTTACTTAGAATTTACAGAAAATCAATCGAAATTTCAATATAGTTATAGCGAAAGCAAATACACTGTCTACGATATACTTTATATTTTTTTTTACAATGTTATTATTCAGCTATATTATCAAGCAACTTTTTGTTTCTTTAGTATCTATATGTACATATAAAGTAAAGTTTAATTACGTCATAAAATTAAACAGTTATAAATTATTTAGAGCAGTTTTTAATAATCAGCAATGCAATTAATATTAAGGTTTTTGCACAGAAGAGAAACACATACAAAAATGAATACCTAACACTATTCTACAATTATAAAGGTTGTTAAGAGATATGCAACAAGAGGCATATTATGACAAGCAATATTTAAAGGAAAAAAAAGAATATTTTTCAACATTTCAGTTTTAGTTTATTTTCTTTCAGTTCCCACATACTTTTAAAGAGTTTCAAAATTCTACTTAAATTTTTTATATTTCTTGTTTAATATGGATACTTTAGAGACCTTCCAGTCATAGGTCTTTTATTGATAGTACTCCTTACATTTAATTTGAAAAGAAAGCAGCATAATTTGCATGAACATATGAAAATAAACAAATTTCGTTGTGCAAAAAAAGTGCCGCATATCTCGGTAGTTTAATTAAAATTTTTCATTTGTAATACATTTCGTAGCGAAGTTTTGAGCTCCTTTATCAAATGACTTTTTAAATTTTTCCCAAAGCAAATATGTTTCAGGACTATGAAATTTGTACTTAAACAAAAAAAAAAAAAAAAAAAAAAAACACCATGCTACAACTGCGAAATTGAGCTAACAGATGCAGTGCTAACCGGTAAGTAAATGTTACTAGATTTGTAAAATTGCTCCCCCCCTGCATATCTTAGAATGCTGCTGCAATAATACATCTGAATATCTTAATATTGTTACTCGATGAAACAGTTCATTTTAGTCCAGAAGTTAAGAAACTATCTGCGTGTTTTTGTGACTTTTGAATACGCTAAACAGCTTCAGAACAAGACTTTTACATATTAAACAAACTGAGTATTAAAAATTTCATACATAATGATGTGGAAATTTGGTGAGAGGAATATTGATTCAAATATTTTCCTCGTCATCTCAAAATTAAGAATTTCGTTTCAAGTAGTCCATTGTGCTTCTCTGGAGAGATATATTACAAAATAAGCAAGCCATAAACGGGGAAAACATCAAACAAAATAAGAAAAAGAAGTGTACAGTGATAAAAAATGTCAATCAAAAGCTAGAGTTTTTGACCAACATTTTTAATTGTCGGTGATCAGCTCTGTATATAAAATGTCAAGAGTATTTCTTTGATTATCGTGTCCGATGGTAATGATAGGAGTGGCCCGCGAAGGCGTTACTAAAAGAAACAATTATAGCATTTTGTTTTCCTAATAATAATCATCTTGTGCAAAAACAAGACAAGGGTGCACATAAATACACAAGATACTTCAGCACAGTTCCATGGCCTGACAGCTATTTAGGCATGCATTCTACTGTATGAATTATTAAATACACTTACGAAAGAGAAGGGAATTGTATCATACCAAAAGTTTCTAGCCTGTGTCCATGAATGTCGCTTAACGGACTGCTTACGTGTTTCTTCCTGGACCCATGGATACCAAATTCGCATGACAGTCACGGAATCACGCCCAAAGCGAGCTGCAATATCACGGAACGATAAGTCACAGTATCAGTAGAACGCGATCCTGTGGCTGTGAAATTTTGTCACTTGTTGGCAGGAATTCCTCCTTCTAACACGAGCCATAACACGACTTTGACATTAGCAACTAATGTTCAAACACACTTTTGCATGAGAAAACTGGTGCGCAATATTTAGACAATGTCGACTGTAGACTGTTATTATTAACTGCAATGTTCAAAGGCATTGAAATGTTAATTATTTGAATATTCCAGCATGTTGTACCTTTTATGCAAATTTAACGTTTGTTGTGTCCAACCTTCATGGTGTAGCAATTTTAATGGTTAGCAATGTAGTTCATGAAATATTCATAGTCAAAATTATGTTCGAGTCTTAACAGACGGTATATTATTTCATAATTATTAATTATGGCTTCATTTATCACGTGGTGTTATAAAACGAGAAAAATATTATGAATCCACGTTTGCATAAAGTAAATAACACTTGTCCTTCTAATTCTTTTTTCCTTTCAAATATCTCTAGAACTAACAATAAAATCCGAATGAAAATTAAAACATAAGTTTTATATTTTGATCATTTTCTGCTTTATTCTACAAAGAATAGGATTACGTAATGATGTTTTCTGTTTTGGAATTTAACTAACTGTGTTAACTAAATTAATCAATTAATGTATGAAAACCGATATATAGTTCTCTTTAAATCTCTTATAATGATACCAATCATGTACCTCTACTGGGATAATTGAGAAAGTTATTAAATGTGTACCATTTTTTTTTGACGATTGCACATTATTTTTCATACAATATAAGACACAAATTTGTGCTGCTTCTGAAAGAAAAGAAAAGTATTATTTTCTTTCTTTTAGCTACTTTTTCTTAAATAAGACGAAGTTGATGTTACAAATAATATACAAGGAAGTGACGAAAAATACTTCAATGGGAATAAAGTACTATACATATATTTTTTTATATCATATTACTAAATTGTTTTACTGTCACACACTGAAATTTTAGCCATTCTCCAATGTCTCATTTAATTCTACAACACTCTACCAAAGATTAATGTCTTTCGATACTGTTTTTTTTTTCAAACGTGAGCCAAACGTCTATGTTACGAGATTTTTAACTGCTGTCAAATTTGGAAATGATTATCATTTTTGTTATTCCAGAAAGAGAGATAATACCTTGCAACCATCATTTTTGCGAACTATCGTGTCCTCTCTTCAATAGTTTAAAATTATATAAACACTTTATGAATCAATATTTTACTGACCATAGAATACATGTATTTAACTACATTTTCATTATTTCTAGGTTTCTAAGTAATTCTCGGTTATAAGGTTATCCATCTACTAAACTCCATTTATTAAAAATTAGTTGCAGTGTGTCTAAGTGTTGTAATTATACTTCTAGATAAATTGAGCTTTAATTTACTTTGTTAAATTGAATATATGTATTAATTTTTAGCAGTTATTCTATTTTAAATAATTATTTAGCTATCCTGTAGGATTTTAATTTTGAATTATAGTGTTCTAAATTAATTGCTTTTTTCTTACTTTTAAAATTAACCTTTATCTCTAGTTTTTGCGTCTTAGCTGCGTTTTCTATTTATTTTAATGTAATCAAGATTTTCTAACCGTTTCTAATTTCTAAATCTAATTTATGCTATGATTCTCTATTGAGTCGCCCTGTTTAGGAAATGTAATTTTTCTTAAAACGCCACTACGCAATTATTCATTTGAGTTAAATGCATTTAAGTAAAATACAAAATATTACTATTTAAGTATGCTTAATCTCGTACACCCTTTGAAACTTACTGAAAACTGCTTTTTAACATTATTCATTTTAAATACTAATTAGCTTACTGTGTTACAATATATTCTGATCAAAATATCAGAATGAAAATTTTTTTATATCTTAATCAATAACGAGACGTCAAAAGTTTAGTTTCTTTTCATGTAGTACTTATATGATAATTCATTTTTTCCCGTAAAAATAGAGGGTAAGGAAATCAATACAAAAATCTAAATTAAATCGTTTATTCGATGTTATATGAGTACTTATCGTTTGTTGGAAACCTTCAGCATGATACCCGTTCTTTCTTCATTTCGGAAAAAAATAAAAAATAAAAAAATGAAAATGTAAAATTTCAATTTTTAAAGAGTATTAAATGTACTTGGAACGAAGATATTTAAGGTGTTGGAGGAAATTAAAACTATTAACTATCTATTATCAGAGATAGTTGCCTAGTAATGATTAAAATATTATAATTAAGGAAGTCTTCAAAATTATTTAAATCTGATTGTCAGATAGTTAAGCTTCTAATAAATAAGTCAAAGTTTTTTAGCTGTTAAGTCAATTTTAAAAATTTGACTATCTAATGAAATGAAGAACTATTTTTATGTCTAAAAATATCAATAATTTCATTAACCAATTAATCATAAGTATAAATTGCTGATTCATTTACTCCTACGTTTCGTTTAAAATTATTAAAAATATGAACATGAACAAAATATTTCACTCAGGAAACAAGCAAGTTTCTAAAATTCTTGTCTTGATTCTAAATAGTATTTATAATAAATTTTTGGAATTTTCAGTTTTAATAAATAAGGAGTTTTGTAAATAAATTGTTTTCATTTCAAATCTGAACGTGCATTTAAAATTCATATAATTTGAGAAACTTGAATTTTTTATGAAGTGTTATTTTAGTGAATATTGTTCAGAAGAATTAAAATATTATAGAGCTGGGATTGTTTTGAAAGAAAAAGGAGATTCTGTTCGATGAGATCAATATAGAGGAATTATTTCAATTATTTTCAATGATTTTATTTCATAAACTATTTTTAATAATATGATTGAATTTAACTAGAATTACTTATTTAAATGTATTAATATTATTATTTAACTTAACAGATATAAAGTAGATACTGAATATTTTTTTTTAAATTAAAAAGGATGATTAATTAAATAAGTAATATTGTGAAATTTCACATTTACAGAATTGCATTGATTTATTTCCAGAAATATCTGTGATTATCTGTTTATTGTTTATTTGTTAAATATACATACTTCGAAAATAATGTGTTGAACAAATATTGATGATAAAATGAAGCATTTTTCCCAAACCTTTTAATCGTAATAAAGTTTGAACTATTCATCGACTATTTTCCTGAAAAGAGAAGTAAATTTTCGGAAAAGAGAAATAAAATTTACAGAATGGTGGAACTATCGGAAATTATATCCGGAACTTTGAATGATATCTTTACAAAAGAAGCGGAAACTTTCTATCGAAATTACGCCTCAGAATACAAATGTATCTCAATTTTTCAAGGCACAAAAGAAGAGTCAATGATTTTAAGCAATTTCTTTCAGGTGGTGTCCTACCTTTGTTCCCTAATGGATGTCATACCTTCTAATGGAGTTGTAAAGTCCATTAACAAGTATAGTTCAAACACATTTCATGTAAGTCAAACACAGCTTACAGATATCTGGGAAATGGGAACAAATCTATGCGATAATTACACGTATGCCAAATAAATATACGTATATATCCTTAAATTATATTTATTATGAGACCCTACTGGAATAATATCTGGAATATCTGGAATACTGGTTAATATCTGGAATGAAATCAGTACATCGCGTGGAAGTTTTGCATTTATAACTCTAACATTTTGTGGCATTTATTAAGGTATGCGTTCCTCTTTGGAACACTTTTTTTTTTTAAAAAGAAATTGTTGTGAAAAACTTATGTTTTTAGTTACAGTGATCTATAAAATAGTAAATTATAAAGTCATTTTAATGAACTTTTTTATCTTTCAAATTTTAGCCTGATTAAAATTTAAAGTTTAGTAAAATTGTCATTTACGCTAAAGTTCATATATCAATTCAATTTTATTTAATATATTTCACTTTTTGTTTGAACAATATATATATATCTGTGTTGTGAAGCAGAAAAAAATGCAGTTATATCTTAAATTTACTGAGTTATACCAAAACTTACAAACGCAACACGATTTCCACGCAACACGAAGTACCATTTTTTAAAATAAAAATAGCTCCAAAATAAATAGTTATATACTTAAAAGCTATGTTTGAGGTTCACAAAATACCTAGAAATGTACAGAATATTGTCGTAAAATTTCATTTGAATATATGAAATACTTTTTAAGAAATGAGATTTTTCGTAATAAAGAAAATTAAAATCGCAGTTTTCCAGAAAATGCAAATAAAGATATTAATGTTCCTTAAAAATTACATACTTACATTAATAAATTAGCTAACTATCCTAGAAACAAGTGCAAACCATTTTTGAAATCGTAAATATGTGGGCTTTAATAAAAAGTAATAAGAAACTTTCGAAATAAATAATAAGAAAAAGTAATAAGAAACTTCGAAAATTTAGGTGAAAGCTGTGATTTTTGTGGAGGCACATACCTTAAAATAAATTTTGAAAAGGCATGCACAGATTTTTAGCATTTGAAAATGTGGTTTAAAGATTACACTTTTGTCATGAGATGAGTAAATATAATAACATACATCAATTTCAAAGAACATTCGATTTTTTGAAATTTTTTAAAAATTAATCATGTAAAATGATTTCAATTACTGTTCAACTACTAATTCATACAACTGTTTTCATCTTAAACTTTAGGGCATCACTTACTAAACATCAATGACTGCATTTTTAGAATTTACTGGAATGCAAGTGTAATTCTTAAAATTTAAAAAACTCTAAACGCTTTATCTTTAGCATTGTTATTGTCATTATATTCAAAGAATATTCAGTCGTCAATATGGACTGGGAGAGTTCCTCCAGATCCTTGTTAAACAATTTGAGAAGGAAGAGTTATATTAATTAAATGTATTGTAACAGAGCTTATTCGGGAAAATTTCTTTAACTAACTTCTGGGGTTTCTTTCTGACTTTGAATTTCCAGCTTCTTTCCAACAAAATGAAACTTGGTCACGCAAATTAGGTAAATTTAAGAAGTGTTGTGAATAGATATTATCAAGTTGTATAACGGCGATAGAGAATTCGATTTGAAAGGTATAGAAATGTTACGGTAAAAGCAAGATTGCTAGTGTGAAGGCCTTGAATATTGTTACTTGCGTGTCTGTGTGATCTATTATTAGGAACCGACTCTGTTTGGCCGAAGTTACTGCATTGTGGATTTACTCTCATCGTATTCCGGTGAGAGTAGCCTTTGGTATTTTATAGAAGTTATTAGCACCCTCGTGGAGAGACTATAAACTTGTAGAGATGTCCCTGAAACGATACCATCGAAAACGACCAATCATGGAGAAACGATAAATAATTAGGCTTTGCAAAATAGTTGACTACTTTCCTGAATTGTATTTGTGTGACCATTTTATTTGCTTTATCTGTGTTCGGAATTAATCTGAACTATAGAATTGTGATTAGGGATTAGGATCATGAACTTTAGAATTATGAGATCATAGGATCCCATCAGATATCCTCGGTGCAATTTTGATGGATTCCTATGTATCTTTTCTTACTCATTACATTTCATTTTACATTCATTTTTCCCAATTGTTAATGTTGAGTTTTATAATGTGAAAATCCAAAGTATAGGGACAATCAAGAACGTAGTGTGTTGATTTCAACAACAATACAAAGACAGTAAGGAGTGCTTTTAATTTTAAATTTGATTTAATTATGATAAGAAAGATCCGCAGTTTGTCAAAAACATGTTAGATATCGGTTAATGACTTACAATTTTTTAATGAATTTAACTATAGGTATGAACTGTTTAGTATGATTTCTAGAGTCAGAGTTAATCCAGTATGGATTGCAGCCCTTCAAGGACAATAGGGATTGCTTCTAATTTTAAATAGTTTTAAGTATGAAATTCATTTATGATATGTGAGTTACCTTAACTAAATTTCAAAAGTAACATGATTCATTTTTGAAATTTGTGATAATTATATTTGAGTTTGTGTATCGAGTAAAAAAATTGACAATATTTTTAAAATTAAGATATTTTTCAAGGATTTACAGAAAATTACGTGCTTCGAATGCAAACATATTGTAACATTAAGTGAAAACTTATAGTTATTATTGTTTTTTTCGTACTTTAAGATTTTTTAAATTAAATTTTAATTTCTTAAAAATAATTATTAAATTTTTTTTATAAAAATTAACGCACACGCAGAGATGACATTATTTTTTGCAATTTTTTGAAAGCTAGCATAATGGGATTTCCTTTCTTCCTTATTTAATTCTACTGCTATTGTTCCTTTTAATCACACAGTTTATAAATACGAAACTCCAATTGAAGATGCATAAGAGCAAGATAAAATACTTTATTTATCCTGAAGATTAATTGCGATGTTTTAATTACAACTTATAATTATATATCAATCTTACGTTATCTTCTATCTCTCTTCTTTTCCCATTCAATTTATTTCATTTATATATTGTTATTATTTATATTTATATTCACTTCACTTCTATTTTCACCTAATTTACCTAATCACGTTTCATTTTGGTTGGGAAGAAATTGTAATTTTATGCAATTCAAATTACTATAAAGTCCCCGAGATTAATGAAGAGAAAATTGCGAACATCCCAATTTCACAATAGACCCTTTATTATTACTTCTTTCTCCTGCCATAATTAATCTTAGAGAATCACACGATTACGCAGTCAAATGAAGATAAAGTAATTCATAGAGCATAATCAATTTATTTTGTTCACATCAAGGAATAATCACTATTTATTCCTTAACTTGTTTTATATGTGGTATGTAATCCGTATACGAACCTAATTTAATGATTAAAATAATAAATTAATCCTTCTCTTACCAATACACTCAGGTTTGAGACCTTTGACGGATTGAAGTTGAGGGTTCGAGTCACTAACAATATGTAGGTGTATCTGAAATTGCTCCAAAAGCTCTTTACTTAATGCAAATCCAATACCGATGCTTCCCTTGACCGATTATTTCCACTCACTATCTTTATCACGCACTCTAATCTACCAACTTCAATATTAAATTCTTCCCTGCTTATACATGTATTTCCTCAATACTATTCATTGCACTTCATTAATTCTAATTTAATCTACATAAATTACGTTTCGTTCATTGGTAGGGATTTTCAGTTCTAACAAATTCAGTTAAAGGTACCCCAAAATGTTAACTGGAAATGAAAAAAGCAAAAGAACTCTTTCATAACATAGTATTTATTCTACAAATCGAAACATATATTTGAAAGAATATGTTTCGATTCTGTTATTAAAATAATAATATTAATATATAGCAATAAAATTAAAATGAAGTCTTATGAATTTTGCTTCATGAAATTGCTTCGTGGAATTTATATTGCGTAAATGTGTGAAGACCCAGAAATCTAATCAGTTTGTGAGAGCAAAGAAATGCATTTCAGTCTACATTGCAGCCGCATCATTGCTACCAATAAGTTTACTCTCCAAATATTGAAAACATTCCATGAGTTCTCCATAAGTATTTTAAATGGAAAATATCAGACACACTTCGCCAGCGTATAAAGGAGTTTATTTCCGTTTAGAATGGCTCAATTGAGCAGATATATTCGAAAGTTTTTTCCGAAAAGCTCATTGCAGGTTTCGCTCTGAAACTATTTTCTGATACAATGCGAGTGAGAAAAATTCTTGCCTTAGTGCTGTGGTAGATACGGTAAAGGAGGGAAGTTTTTCTTTCTGCTGTATAAACACTTTTGAATATCTAGATCAATATTGGAATATATATTGCGGTCATACTATTATCTTGTTGCTTAAGTGGCACGCGGTAATATTTTTCTTTCTCTCTTTTTTTTTCCTTTTTGAGTACGTTCAAATAGATGTGATCTATAAAGAAATATGACATATGTGCATAAATTCGTAAGATATTGTTAATCTAAACATGATAATCTTCTAAAAATTTATAGTTAAATAATATGTTTGTAATGAAATACAGAACTAGTGATATGAGTATTTTATGAATTTCAAAATAAAGTTACTTGTGTTTTAAATTATATATAATTCATATTCTTAATTAATGATGCTCATTCTATAGTATACCTTTGGAATTAAGGAAAAAAAAAGAAATTTTAAATAAGGGATGTTTCACGATAATGGTAAAAGGTAATTTAGAAGAAAAATGAATGAAGCTCTATCTGTTTTATCATGTGCATTGTATTCGTTAAGCAAAAAGACTAATTGTTAAATCATCAATATCTACTTTAGGTAGCTGAATAAGGTCTTAAACCTTTTTAAGATAGTAAAATTTGAGAACACTTATTGATAAATAATAGTATTGCGAAGAAATTAGATATATATCATATTTCTCAATTAGTCTCCGATTTAACTAAGAAAAACAATTTTTTTAGGAAATCGACTTTATTTATCAACATATTGTCTTTCAAGAGTGATAGTTACACTTAGTCTAATGATCCTCAAACTTTTCGGTGCCTTTTTTGTAGAACATTTTTTCTTTGCTCTCAAAGTAGGCCTCAGTTTCAACGATTACTTCTTCATTTGAGTCAAATATCTTTCCCTGGGGTATCTTTTTGCTGTCTAAAAAAGCCTGTAGTCACTGGGGCCAGATATAAAGAATTAGGTGGTTGAGGAATCAATTTAAAGCGTAATTTATTCAATTTAATCGTTGTTTTCATTGCTTTGTGACACGGGACATTGTCTTGATGAAACGGTATTTTTTTCTTTTGCATGTGATGCCATTTTTTCTTGATTTTTACACTCATTCTTTCCTATAATGCCATTGTATATTTGCTATTGATAATTTTACCTTTCCAAAGATAATAGATTAACAAAATATCATGCGCGTCCCAAAATACGGATGTCATAACCATGCCAACCGACTTTTTAATTTTTCGTCTATGTGGACGATTTTCATCGGCTACTGTCCACTCAGTTGACGATCTTTTTGATTTCAGTGTGTAGTAGTGGATCAATGTTTCATCCATTGTTACATACCGATGCAAGAAATCCTTTTTTAACTCGCTTGAACAGCTCCAAACAGGGCTTTGAATTGTCAATGCTTTTTTTTTGGGGTCCGGTGTGAGCAAACGTGCGGTACCCTCTTCGAAAGCAACTTACGCATGCTCAAATTTTCGTGTAAAATTGCAATCTCACTACCTTCTGATATCTCTAAGGTGACACCTTCCTTCATAGACCTCTTTACCTTATGGTCTTCCAAAACTATTTTGTAGACTTTTTTTTTATGTTTTCCAGAACAACTGCAGATTTTGGGTGATAAAGCGTTCTGCATCATCGGTGTTTGTACAACCGTACTTAAATTCAACATACAAGTAAATAATCATTGATTTCCTTGATGCAGAGTCCTTCCATAATACTTATCAAGCCCCTGTTTGGCTTCAACAGTATTTTCTCCCCATCAAAAAACAATATTTAATCAACACACGTAATTCTTTTTTATCCATTGTTTTGAAAATTATAAAACCGGAGTCCATAAAATCACCGTAACCTGTGAACTAATTGTCAGAATGTCATGAAATTTTGACAAGTATTATTTGATGGTTGGTATTATCCAAAAATCATATGAGTCTGTCAATAGATTTGCCATATATGTGTCAAACCGGAGATTTATTGAGGGTGTGTGTTGATTGAGGCAAAGTTAGCATGTATACCAAGATGGTCCAAAAAGCTTCTGTGTTTGACGACAACGGGTGCTGCTAAGACGAGTTGGTATTAACATTCCTTGATACTATCAGTTTAATGGTGCCAAAATAAATCTTATATGGACTCATAGGTGCGTTTTGATTTGGTAGGCATTTTCCACTGTATCAAAATTTGATTGCTCCCGTGTCAAGTTGTCGTAGACATTTGGCAACGAGTTGATACCGTCGATTAGATCTTGATTTATAATTACATACTGGAAACCAAGCAATAATCAGAACAATAAATTGCTTCCGGTAAATGAGTCTGAAAAATATGGCTACGATTTTTTTGAATGAGAAGGACATCAAAATCACCGATTTTTTTTAAAAAAGGAAGAACGATCATCGGTGAATACTTCAGTGAATTACTCCATTCACATTTCCCGTTCTTAACAAGGGTGCTTTTTGAGCCGGTATAGTAATATTGCAATGAAATATAACTTTTTTCACTTTAAAATTGAAATATTCTTTCCTTTTTACTTTGTGACCAAAATGCTATTCGCAAATATTTCTTCACTGACTTTAGGGACTTTTTGATATTTTGAAATACATACAACTACAACTTCTTCCCAACCAAATGAAGCGTGGTCAGGCAAATTAGACGAAGTTTAGAAGAGTAGTATTACAAGCATTACGTATAATTTTTATAGACATTTAGAATAAATATACTATACTCAATATTTTAGCATGATGTTTTCTCCTTTATGAAATTTGAAATTTAAAATATTTCTTTAACACATAAAATTATTTATCGTGTTCATACTCTAATAATGCCAAAGAAAATGAAAAAATTTCGACTTTATATTTCTAACAAAAACTGAGGGAAGGAGTCTTATGGTTTGAAATATAGTGAGCAGTTTTTGAAGTGAGCTGTGTGTGTGTACTGTTGATCACAATCAGAACGAAACAAGTTTTTTTAGGCAGAGATAACGATCAATTACCAAGTTTCAAACAGTGTAAGAATCTCGTGAAGATGTTGGGATAAGAAGACACAAAGACACTGATGTTGTGACAAAGACACATTTTTTTTTACTTTTACTTTCAGCTAGTTTTTGAGCAACTAGCAAAGGGTTTTTACTTTTACTTTTTTTATCCTTTACTTTCAGCTAGAAAAAAGGCTTGGTAAGTTCTCATTAAGATATTTTACTTAGATTGTGAAGGGCAGTTTTATTTATGAATGATACTGCAGATAGAAAAGACTGTTTTTTATGAATTGGTGTGATTGATGTCTTAAATAAAATAGAATGATGTTGCGTATAAAAGGGAATGATGTTGTGATGTTGTGAATGGGAGACATTGATGTGTTGGGAAAAGAAGACACGAATGTTGTGAATTGTAGTTTCTTTTTTAGTAGAAACATACATCACCAACTATTATGGTACACAGATTTAACTTTGAATTTCGAAAGGTCATTTTCCTACCTTCGTTATATCTTAGTTGCAACCTGCGCTTCGTTCTACTTATGTTAAATTTTTATATTTTGTTTATTTTAAAATGAGTCTTACTAATTCAGTACCTCTCAAGTTGAAATCCTGGTTGTTAATTGGTTAAGTAAATAATAATTATTTGGTTCTCTGTCGATTTTGTGCTAGACATCATTGCAATTGTTTCTCAATTTCTATAGAATGTTGGTTAGTTTCTGTATAAGAAAAATATCCGTTAAAACTTGGTATATTAGTCTAAGGTTTGCTGATAATGGGCTCTGAAGCAATTTTCTCTTCAACTAACTCCTTGCTTTTTTATTGATTGTGCTTGAATTTAAAATTCCTCACAATAAAATGAACCGTGATTTATATAGATTGATTGAAATTATGAAATGTAGTATATAAATAATGTTTACAGACAGAGATGAAACAAATAATGGAGGGTTAGATAATTGGTGAAATAATTGAGGAGAATGGCAGTGAATCAAAGCAAGATATCGGAACCAGCCTTTCGTAATGTAAGGACTAATCGAAGAGATCCTAGATGGGAATGATTCAGAACTCGAACCCTCAACTATTTATGGGATAAGTAGTTGTGTATTTGAGCCTTGATGGCACTAAAAACTTGCTATGTAGCGGAGATGATGCACATTAAATCTTTTCGAACTTCCAAATCCTCCAATTGGTGTGGTGTGGTAGTTTGGAAATGAAGATGTCAGCTCAAGTTTTATCTTCATCACTTGAATGAGGTTCAGAATTACTAGATCAGTCGTCAATAGTCCTAGTGTTGCTTCTTAGTAGAATGTTAATAAACAGTCATAATCACATATCTTTAATCACATATCTCAGGAGTGCTTAAGTTTTTAACCACAGAGAAAGGAAAAATGATATTGATCTTTAAGTATTCAGAAGAGTGAATAACAAATTGGTTAACTCCTCGTAGGACTCGAATCTCTTGTATATTGATTGAGTATTTTTGTGGTTAAACAATCAAGTTTAGTTATGGAAAGTGAAGCAATTAATAATAGAGGAATCACAATTAGTAATACAATCTTTGTATATTTCCCCCTGATGTTGAAGATTAAAGTGTTGAAACCACTCAGCCCTTTCAACATATTTTAAACCATTTTCTATACTGATTAGTTACATAACTTTTTTATCAAATGAATGACATAGTTCACAAGCATAGAATTTAAAATTAAGCAATGCTAACTTTAGTCAGTTTCGAAAAAATAATTAAAAGATCAAATTTTTCAACTTTTCTAAAATTTATCTATTATCATAGTTTAATTGTTATTTTTCTTGTTAGCATTATTTTGAAAACAAATTGAGAGTTATAAGTCAACTGCAAAAAAAAAAAAAAAAAAAAAAAAAAGACACATTGAATATAAATATCACATATAATCACCTTTAAGAACCATAAAATTTATTTTCTGTTTTTGAATGAATATTTCGTTATGCGAGTAATTAAATTTGAAATTAAAAACTGATAAGTAGCTAATGTTATTGGTGTTTTGAATGTATATAAACACATTAAAATGATATATTAGGCAATGAAAAAATTAATAAAGCTTATTAACTGACATGAATTGCTCTCTTTGTTTGACTTGATACACAATCTCGAAATTAAAATGTCGTAAAAGCTGAGTCGATGTAGCTGAGTATATGTGTGCGGTATTCGATGATATTCCATAAGCCATTGCACAAACTAGGGGAGAAAAAGAAACTTCCTAACAAAGATCCTTTTATTATTGAGACATAATGACTTGAGCAAACAGTTACACCCATGTTTTTACATGAACAAAAAGTAAAAGTTATGAAAAAGTGTGTTGTCTCAAAATGTCACATTCAATTTGGATTTAACTGTCTTATTCACCTGGGAATTTCACAAAAAATCTTATGGTTGTCTTTTTTGCTTATTATATAATGAGAATAATGACAAAGTGAATTGAATCACTTTTCATTGCATGATTAACTTGGAGTTGAAAAAAATGCTCATGAACTACTAGCTTTAGAGCAAAAGCATAAGCTGCTCTCAAAGCAAGCGAAAAATAAATTCTTGATCAACTAAATTTTAAATATGAGGTCATTTTATATAATTTTCAAATTAAAATTTTAATACAAATTTGATTATGAATTTCCTAAATTTGTTTCATTGCTTTAAATATACTAATCCCTTTTTATTTTATTCATCCATTTTTATTTTACTAATCCATTTTTATTTTATTAATGATTAAGTCACGATATTTTGATTGCCTGAAATTTTGTCAAGCAGTATTCTCTTTTAATTTAAGTGTATTTTGATTTTTGGTTAGATCTAAAAAATTTAAGAAATATAAATGTATAATATAAAGATTTAACACCTACGAAATGATGAAATGTTGAGATTTTAGAAACTATTCCTAATTCCTTAGAAAAGAACCAAAATCTTTGAGGGTCAAATGTCTATGAACTGTGTCAAAGGCGTATTTGACTTTTGTGGTCAATTTCTAAGTATGGTTCAACTTCTGACACCTAGCTTATCGCTATAGGGATTATTATACTTATAAAAAGTGAAATGTTTGCTTAAAAAGCACTTTTTATCGCACTTACATATGAACATTTCTCAGACCCCACTACTGATTCGTAGATAGACATTACAAATAAAAAGTTATTTCTCGGTATTTTTTTCCTTTCATTTTTATTAACTGGGTTTATACTAATCTCAATTGCTTTTAAAGTTATTTCAGAAAGATTTCTGAGAGTTAACTCATTTTACTAGAAAGGTAATTTCTTAAATTTTAGTTAAATAAATAAATACTTAAGCAGATGATTAATATTCCTTAATGACTAGTTGGTTAAAAAAATAATCAGTCTTTATATAATTTAGGAGTATGTTAAAAAATAAAAAATTTAATACATTTTCCTACAATATTATTCATACTTTATCAATGGCATAATTGATAATTTAACTTTTCTAATAATTTAGTTATTGTTAGTTTTCGGTATTCAATAACACTAAGAGATTTTCAAGAATAAGCTTCATATTATCTTTTATTCACCAAAAAAAAAAATCTATTCAGCTCATAACTTCAAGAAAAAAGCATTTTGGGTCAGGTTATTTGGTTTTCAATATGCTATTTGCACTTTTTACGCTGAGCATATAACATTTCTATTTTTCCCCTTCAGATATTTTGATGGAATAATACGTAACATAAATTTCCTGAATTAATATTTTCAATCCCTTTATATTTATTTAAAATAATTTATTATAATATAGATATTTATTTAAAATAATTGTTTGTTATAAGTTATTCTCATTAAAAATTTATCAACAATAACTTTAGTCTTCACTTCCTTTAGGCCAATCATTGAAAGAAAAACGAAAAGAAATAGCAAATAAAAAGCTTTAAATCCAGATAATATTTATCTCTACCATCAACTAGAGAGCTGCAGATATAATATGATGGATAAAATAAAAAAAATGATTGTCTTAAAAGAAAATAGCATTCCTACTTTTTTTTGCTTATTGTTTTAGCTTTTACAGTGTAAAGCCCTAATGAAACGGCGGAAAAGACATTGTTGCCACAGTCACAATTCCCTTGAGTTTAAATCAAGTCGTTTTTCTTTCTTTCTTCTTTTTTGTTGTAGTCAGTAGCTGTAGTTTTTCCGTCAGGTTCATTCTTCTTGATCTACTTCTTTCTTTTTTTGAAATTGGAAGTCTTTAGTTCAATCGAATGAAAACAAGCAATTTTGTCTATAATTTACGGATAGGGCAGCGAAGTAAAATTAACTGTTAAACATTTTTCATTAAATATAAGATATCTTACTTATATAAATGAACGTAATATATACGTACATCACTTACTGAACTGTATGATTTAGAGAAAAATTAACTGAAAGCTTTGAAATGAAAAAAAAAAAAAAAAAAATTAATTTTTATACTTTCCATAGGAAAAAAAAGAAAAGATCCTTAGAAACTCCCCCCCCCCTAAAAAAAAACACCTAATATGGTGCATGTATTCTAAATATTAGTTATTAATTTGAAAATTATAATATTTAATGAACATCCTAAGTATTTTTATAAGATATTATTAACTACGAATTTTATAGATACTTGTATACATCAAAATTCTTTATAAAATTCGTACAAATGTAGGTCATTAAGGATCTTAGATTTTCCCCCCTTATTAAATACATTATGAAACCTTTGTTTTAGTGTTAATACCTGTTGTTTTAATATTTACATGCGAAATTATGAGCACAATCGACATCATTATTAAATTTACTCACTAATGTAATTTTTTTGTTGCATAAAATATTAACCTTTTTATATAAAGTTGCCAAATTTAGAATTGCATGCAAAAGTAGAGAGCAGTACATAAAAATCTATGATACCAATTTATATTTCCAACAACTGGGTATACACTTTCAAGGTTTTAGAGTAATGTAATATGAAAAAGATAGACTATGAACAATCATTGCAGAAAAACTGGATCAAAACAAGACAATGAAACAATGTAAAGGTATTATTGTTAAGAAAATATAAAAATAGTTTTTATTATTTTGATTATTAAAAATTAACTATAAAAATATCGTCTTTTAGGTAAAATATTAATAAATACATAAGATAAACTCAAATTTTCATGTATCCAATTAATGGTAACTTCGGACATTCCACACGTTTCTACCGCACAATTGACATCCTATAAAACCATTAATAATTGAAGCTTTTTGTAATTTTCGTAGCTCTTAAGGTTTTATAGAGATACTAGCAATAATGTCACAAAGAAGCATTTAAAGTCCTTCAAGGTAACAATACGAATTAAAGAGAACTGAACAGCTGGAATGAGAAAAGAGAAGTCATTATAATGAGAAATAGATAGCCATTTGAATCACGGACATACCCGTGAATAGAAGTTGGTGGCAGCGAGGCCAAGTATCAAAAATATGAAACAAGATTATATGATTGTGCAATAGGTCTGAACTGCTCTTACGGTATTTTTGTTCCCCGCATGGCATACTGGAGGTTCAACTGTAACCCTGTAGTATTTCGTTTTATTTCATTGCACTTGGATGAAGCAGAATAGGTCATGTTGCTCTTTAAGATACCCGCATTTAACTTCCCGACATCAAGAAATGCATTTGGAGTGGTGCCATGATGACCATTGACTACCCTAGTGGAGGAGGTTATGCCAGAACTAACAAGAAGAATGTAGAGGTCCAAAGACATTATTCCTGCTGTGATGGTACGATATATTATCTTCTGTAGGTTGCCTCCATCAATCCTACTTGAAACTGTAATTATTTAAAAATATAATTATGGTACCTCAAATTCGCTTGTATTACCCTTAATGTCTTATTATCCAGGGGATTTAATGCGAATTAACAAAAGGCAGTTTATGCAAAAAATATTAATTTTTTTTTTATTTAAGCATAATAATTTTTAAACCAATTGTATATTGAATTTTAATTAAAGCTGTTTTGCTTGCTTCAAATTATTCTTCGGATTTAAAGCTACAAAATCAAAATTTATGCAAAGAAAATAACTTTCTAAAGCTTGGTTAAAAGCCAAGATTCCGGTTGGTTGGTTTATTAAAGTCAAAATATAAACAACATGATGACTATTGTTGATGATCCTTATAAAATTCTGACCTTGGCTGTGACCCGTAGATAAACTTTCTAACTTTTTTTTATTATTCAAAATGTACAGATAAGTTTTGAAAAAAGATATAAACATGAATTTAAACCATTCCTCATGCTCGTACGTACTCCTTTCTCCTTCTCTCAAATAAAATCCGTTGGGTTTTGTTGCTTAAATAAAAGTCTTGTATCCTAAATGACAGCAATGTGCAACGAAGCTCAAATTGCATGGGCTTGCTTATGTAAAGAAATGTAGTACTTGGTTTTTTAAGAAAATTAGGAAATTAATATAAATGTTTAATATAAAAGAAGTGGAAACTGAATTAAAATGCCTCAGAAAAAGAGAAAGACATTTTCGGAACCATAGAATCGTAGACATTCCGAGAAAAACAATAATCTAGATTCTGTCTTGAAACCGCAACTCGTGTCATGATGTAATGTTACTTTGAAAATAACAGTCAAAAGCTAGATAAATTATGTGAATTTAGGTACTATATCCATTATTTCTTATTAAACAGTGAAGAACGGTGTATTTTAAACGTAATGAGTAGTAGTAGCACGTACACAGGCAAAGCAGACCGATACACACAAGCGATAAAAAATACGCAGAAGATACATGAAAGGTTAAAGCTATCACAACTGGTCATATTTTGAGCCCATGAGGTTTTTATCCAATTGATAAAAATATTGTAATTGTTTATTTAAGTTGCACAGTTGAGCAATATGACGGCTATAGGCGACGAACCTCGTAATTTTTAACCATAATATCACCTATCCTAACTTTCACACCATCCTAACATGACGAATTGGGATCTCGACCATATTTAATGTGCAACAGCCCAGCTACACGTCGGGTCTTTAGTATCATCATGGCTCGAACCTACTAATACACGGAAATAACACCGGTCGTGACTCTGCGACTATAACCTATAGGTTATAGAGGCTGCTTCATGAAAAGTTATGTTCCAGTTAGAAATCTTTCCAATGGACCTGAAAGAATTCACTCCAGGCCCTTTCACGCCAGTGAAGATCCTTTATTTATATTATCATAAAAATAATATACATCTGGGAGCAAATTCTTCATGATTTGATTAAGTAGTCTTTCCTGAAGAATATTATTTTCAAAGCAATGGATAGCGCTAAAGATAAGTCAATGAAACTATACGCACATTCCACAGTAGCTATGAAGATATGAGGAGTGAAATATTTGAGAATATATAAAGAGCGAGATGTCCGTGAGAAAGGAATAATTTGAAGAACAGTGCAGCTTAAATAAATTTATGAATTGTTATGAACCCCAAGTTTTTTTTTGAAACGTACTCGAATATATTTTACAGTTTTTTTTGTGTTTTAGGTATAAGTTTTAAAAAAATACGAAATTTTCGCTGGTGAAGAAAATATTAAAAATGAGTTATATTTGAGTAAGTAGATTTACGGGTAGTGTGTATGTGTGGGTAAATATGTAAAATCGCCTAATTGAAATTCTGTTCATGAGGATTAAATCCCTCAAAAAAGTTTGAAAGTAAATAAAGCAGATAACAACAAAAAGCTTCTGGAGTATTTTTTAAGGCTAGTAAAGCAGGCAATAAAGTGAATATTGATAGAAAGGAGTTGTGTTTGTTGTTTGTAGGTTTTAATGAGCTGGAATATTGATAAAAAATTAAAAATAAGGAGAACTAATTGAGTAATCAAAATTCAAACTTCATTTTATGTTTTAAGTTAGAATGTGTGTGCGAGATCGCGTGTTTGTCATTCTTCTGTACTTTAAGTCTTTTGGAAAGAGTGGTGCCTTTACTAGTATTTTAAGCATTTTAATTAATTTTTTACGCTCTAGCGTGCATGCGTTTCAGTTTTCTTCTGATGAACCTTGGAAGATAACTAAAGTTTAACCAGATTTTGTGAAAATTGCCTTAAGAGCTAAAAATAAGTAAATAAAAAAAAATCTCTTTTCATAAAAATATTATTCAATGTGCTTTTCCTTTCACATTTAATTAAATGTTCTAACTTGTTGTGAACAGAGTTGTGGTAAATCTTATCGGTGATTATACTCAGAATATTAGGAAATATATATAAAACTAAATTAGAAAAACTAAAAAAACTAACTCTAAAACACTACGTAAAACTGTACGTAAATTTTAAGTGCGGCCTTCTTTTATTGGTTCTTTTCTGGCCTTTCATTTTCCACCGATATTAGTCTTTGATTTTGAGTTCTTCGTAGCGTTACTTAATAGGCTGCATGCCAAGTGGTTTGATTTTTTCGTCTAAAGTTCATTTGTTTCGCTTCATGAACTAAAACTCACCACGTGAATTTTTCGTTAGTAATATGCGAAAATTTGTCCACGTAAATTGTACGTGTCGCTAGTGATACACGACTTTTTAAACACGTAAATTTTACGTGTCGCTAGTAATACATGACTTTTTAAACGCGTAATTTCAACTTAGTCCTAGTGATAGAGTCTTTATTTTTAAATTTGTAAATGGCGTATATAAAAGTGTTTCGATTCTTATTTCATACTGTGTTGAAAAAATGGCCAAACGATGCAAGTACTTAACGGATGAAGAAATTCAAGAATTGATTTTGGGATCCTAAGGTAGTGAAACAGGCGATAACGTTGAATTTGATAAAAATAGTTTGAATGGCAATGATGTTAATCCAGATTATATTCCTGATGATAAAATAGAGATTGATTCTCATTTAGTGATTCATTCCCCGATACAAGAAATTAAGTGCAGTTGTGATATGTACAAAAGTAAAAAAAAAGAATATTGAATTACATGTTCAAAAGAAAAAATAGAAAGACATCAAACATTCAAAATATAAATTAATAAGGTCGTATTATATTTTTGGATGCTGACTTAAGAAAGGGAATAAATGGTTATAAGTGGTATACGAAAATAAATGATAATACTAAACAGAAAACTAGCACAAAAAATATTGTTCATATTAGACTAAGTCCAATAGCTGAGGCTCGATTTCCTAAGGACCAATTGATTGTTTTAATTTGCTTATTTCCGATGTAGTAAAGAAAAAAATACTGACACAAACGCAGAAATAAATCGAAAGAAATTTTATGCAAATGTTATGGACGGTTCCCAAAATAATTTAAATTACGATGAACTAAATACCTTGTTCGGATTATTATTATTAACTTCAGCTTTACAAGAATCCCTTTTGTTAACAAAAGTTATGTTTGATGTAACTTTTTCTGGTGGAAAGTATAGAGCAGCATCCAAAACAAATCTGGAAAAGCTATATGTGGAGAGCATCAGAAGTCACATCCTTCTGTAGACATATAATTGTATTGGTAAATAATTATTATGTGAATTTATTTTTCAATTGTATAGATTATTTTAAATTTAAAAGGCAAACGACTTTCTTTATATTTAAAATCAACATTAATGTAATATAAGCAAATAAAACGAATTTTACGTATTTCTAATGACAGCGGCATATATAAACATGCTAGTGTTCAAGGGTTAATATACAAAATTGTAGCAATGCAATGGAATTACAGAATTTTATTTTTAAATACTTGAACCTGTGATCAAGTAAATTAAGTCAAAGTCTCCCAGACCTAAGAAGTTCCATCAGGGAATTCTCTCATCTCCAGTTCTGAAGTCATTGGACCTGGGGCCTAACTTCTTCTTAGTGTTCAGGCCAAGTAGCTAGATTGATGCTGGATCCCCAGTTGATAAATAAAGAGCTTATAATATTCAATATAAAAAAACTAACATTATGCAATTAGGTTAGCTGAAACCTGTTAGATTTGAAGAATCCTACAGAAAGCAATTTTTTGAAATTGTAAATTTCATAGAGTCTGCAATTAATCCATAAAACTTGAGAAGATCCATTTCTTTTTGCAAAATAAATTTCTCACAATGCATACTAAGAATTAAAGCAGTTCATTTATTCAACAAGAATTTCATATTGAGTGGTAAAATTATAGTAAGCATGGCCTTAAAGTATATCATAGCAACGGTTCTCATCCTTTTTTGGTTCACGTACCACCTGTTGGCTCAGTTCCCTTCCTCGTACCCTCAACTGATTTGATTCCCTTACGCGTCTACCGACCCCGAATTCCCCAGAATACTCTCCCCCCTCTTCAACTTGTTTCATCCATTACTGATTCCGAAAACTTCTTCAGAAAGGTGTATGTTGAATTAAATAAGGTAGTTTTTTTTATGATTATATATATTTTTTTAATTTTTGAAATAAGAAAACAAATTAATGTAAAAATTAGAAAAAGAAGAAAAAAAAATTAATTGTGTACATGGGACTGCGTTAAATTTCAGAGTTAGGCTCAAAAGATTATAAATATAATTTCATATCCGAAGCTATGTTTAATTTATATATTACCTCTTCCCTATCTTGTTAGTGGGGAACAAGCTGAATCCTTCCTTGAAGAACAAGCTGATCCTTCTAGAGGACGCAGACCCTCTTTCATCTAAGATTACATTCATAAGAAGTCAATACTGCAATTGAAATAATATTAGTAAAAACTTCTACTTACTTTTAAAAATCTTGTTAATCTTTGAAAATTCTTTTGTTCTTTTTTAATTGGGAGACGGCTATTACCGTTTTCTTTTCGCCTACCCTTAACGGCCTTTTGAACATCCACAATTATGAGCTGCTGTATTATATAGTACAAAGGTGGTACTACAAATACATTTGATAACATCACTTATGTTACTTAATAAAACAAAAATCAAGCGTTACAAAAGTCTGTGCTGGAATTCAATAGGCTCCAAACGAGAGATCACAGTTATGTATATTTTCAGGCAGTGGAGGTAGGAGCGAATCAGGCTGCATTTACATTCGTCCTAACCTGCATAAATCAGAGCAATTTAACTGGAAGCGAATGTGGTGCCAGTTTCAGGTAGTTCGCTTTAATTTTCATATCAGAGAACGTCACGATATTAAGTATTTAAACAATTTAGAAAATAAGAAAATTGTGCACTTTTCAATTTAATAATAGACTCATCTAGAAATTACCTTGAGTCTAAAGTCGTCATATACAAAGTTAAATACGCTAAACAGTTGTAACGGTGATTGAAGGAATTAAGGTAGTACTATGAAAAACGATATTTCTCTCGAATATTTCTAAAAATGCTTTTAATTATTAAGCAAAAATTGTAGTTCACTTCAGCTTTTTGTATATTTGCATAAGTAATGTAAAAAGAGTTGCAAGAAAAATATCTTGAGATAAGTTATTAACATTGAAACCTTATAGAAAAGACGATGTCGACCAGTTTTAATTAAAAAATATATAAAAGAAATAATTATTAACTAATAATTTATTTTAACATTTTTAACATCTCAGTTTTTTTGTTTATGCGTAATAATTATAAAATTTTTTTATTGAAATGAGTAACATGCAGATTTGTGAATGTGATTCAAACAACTCTTGTTATATTGTACTCTTGTAGAATCGAATTGTATCAATAATACATTGTTTTGAAAAAAGTATTCAGTAAGATATCGGATATTTTACTTGTGAAATCCTTTCTCTAACAGTAAAAATATTTTACAAATAAAAAATGAATTTTAAGCTAAAACTGAACTAAATTAAACCCTAAATTTTGTATATATGATTGTGTATGTGAAAGAAAAATAAAGAAAAACAGAGATACAGAGAAATGAATACAAAGCATAACATCAAAAAGGTGTTTAATCGCTATATACTAAAGTACCAAAGGAACGCAGAAAATGTTTTTAAGAAATAACGTTTTACAGTCGTTAAAATATTTTAATAATTTCTTACTGTCTCTTTGGAATTCGTTATCATAGTAACCAAACTGTAACAATTTCTTTAATTCCTTTCATAAGAAATCATTTACATGGTTTTAGTTTTTTTTTAATTGTGAGAATTCTGAAGTGTTCTGTTTTATAACAGTGGCATTAGCTTAATTACAGTGGTGTATTTTCTTAATTGCGATGTTTTCCTTAACTACCACGTTTTTTATACAAAATTAGCAATGTAAATGTTGATTATGAACGTTAATGTAGAGGCAATAAAAATATTAGCTCGAATATCTTTTTTTTATGCTTTAACTTTTTTTACTTTTCTGAAAAGCAAGATAAGGATGTGTTTTTAATGAATAAGAAAAAAATAAATTGGTGCAATAAGTGTATATATATATATATATATATATATATATAT
>BMAW01054601.1:28581-52924 GCA_019974015.1 Nephila pilipes
TATATATATATATATATAAAGAAAAAAGCAAACTGAAACAATAAATGGTTTTGCCAAAATCACAATATCTAGTGCCATAAATAACAAAGGTGACATACTGTTACAAAAATTAAGAAAAATTTCTTTTGATTATTACATATTTACAGTATTAAAAAGTCTTGTTTCTAGCATATCAATAAAAAAGAATTTATTCAAAATGATTTTAAAAATGTACTATAAGTATTTTAAGAGATTTCACGATACGTTTCTGACAGAAAAAAAGTTATTTTTATTTTGAATTTTTTTGAAAATAGCCTTTTAAAATTATTAGCTTCGTAAGTAAAAGTATATATTGGAAATATTTTTATGAGAAGACGATCGACTTTGTGATAAAGACTTTTGTGAAAGATTCTAATTAAACACCTTAAAAAGGTAAAAGCGTTTCTAGTGTATTAAAACATCTTCAGCAATGAAAGTCTACTTCTGCATATTATTATGTGAATTAGTTATCATGATCTAAGTGTCATGATACTACTCTTATCTCATGATATCGTATAACGTAATTTACGAAAGTAGCATACATTTTTAAGAGATCATCGTAATCAAGAATTAAGTACATACCGATTACAGAAACAGGTAGATTACTCATTGTTAATGTATGTAAAATAAAAATATCTTTAGAAATTCTTATCATTTAAATCTTATAGAACAGTTAACTCACAATAGCTGTTGTATTGCTATATAGCAGTATATATAGCAAGTGTAATATACATGCATAAAATATTTTTTTTGAGCAGTTTTCAAAAGAACCTAAAATATTTTGTTTTTCAGTACTATTGAATATACTTACTAATCAAAGGTTTTGAAACTATTTTGGTATTTGACTGAGAAGATTTGTATATATTACACTTATATTTTCCCACGACCCTTTCGTTACCACTACTTGTTTTGTTTATGTGATAGATTTATACGTAATATTTTAAATCCGACTTTGAGTATATCTAATGCGCCTGCAACGATTTCAATGAAAACTAGAATTTAAAATGTAAATAAAGTATCAAGAAAAATAGACACTTTATTCATATTACTTTTAAACATAAAAATATTCTCTCCTATTTTCCAAGAAAAAAGATTAAGTTTGATAGCTTATGAATAAGTTAAGTATTTTTTGTGCTCAAGTAATATTACTCTATGAGCAAAAAAGAAATATTAATTTTTTTTAAAGATAGGTATTTTCCAATTTTCGATAAAAGGATTATACTGTAAGTTTTTCAAAGTGCAGCTTTTTTTTACTCGAAATATTAAATATATGCATAATATCAATCAAAAATGTATTTTTTGCTGAATTTTAGCTCTTTCAACTCCGTGTCTGGGAGCATAAAATTTTAGATGTAAATTTGAGAGGTCTATTCTTATTTTTTGTTTTAGATTTTGTAAGTGATATCTTATTTAATCGATTTTACTTCTTCCAACTAGTCCACGACACTCTCATTTCTGTAAATGGCTTATTCATTTGTTGAAGGAACAAAAATGAACTGAATTTCTCATTTTAGCTTATAAAATGAAAATCTGTGATGTTATCATAAGGAACAGTTGACCTTTTGGGCGTGACAGGGACAGAAGTGAGAATTATACTTTTCTATCTTTCTTCCTTTCTTGAGAGAAAATATCACTAACCACCAATATAATTGACACATATTTAACAAAAAGTACCTCGATAGAATACAGTTAATTTTCCACCTTTGTGCATTTCTTAGCTGCAACATGCACTTTTTTCCACCTCTGTTATATTAGTTATTATCATTTTGTTTGCCTCAAGTAGAGGCTTCTTTTTGTTACGCCTCTGAAACTAAAAGTAGTGAAAACATTAATTAAATAAAAAAAAGTTTCTACATATTTTATTTCTTCCTTCATTTTGCTGCTGTGCTTGATTTCAAGAGACTGGAACTATATATAACTTAGTTAAAAATATAGCTTAAACCCATAAGGTAATTATTGAAAATTCATACATAACTTGGAGATAAATTACTGTGAATTGGCGAGTAAAATAAAATACTTAAAATTATTTGTAATAATAAAACTTAACTTAATGAACTTCAGTGTAGTAGATATTTTTTGCTATATTTTCACAAAAGAGGTTGATGAAAATTAAAAATTTACAAAATGCTTAATTTTTTTTACTATTCTTTTTGTATACACATTTTTGTGAATTAGTCAGTGCCTACTTCGGCTTATAAATTTTTCACACTTCTGATTCAAAACATAATTTTTATATATATTGGGAATATTGTCATGTAGATATTGGAGAAGCTTGAATTAAACACACAAGATATATCTGAATATAACGTGATTTATTAACAGACTAAGAGCAGCTACACTTGGCTGAGAACTCTCTCCCTGACTAAGAATATATGGGTTTATATATTACATAAGAATATTTCGAACACTGTTCTGGAAAAGCAACGAATGCACTAGAAGGTTTTAGAAACTAGAGTAGAAAACAGAGACTGGAATTAAGAAAACTAACGGGAATGTTTAATATTGTCGGCAATGGGTTTTTAATACGGGAACTCTCATTCTGCAGACAAGCGTTTTACCATTGCGACATTGGTGCTTATAAGCTTCGCGGCGTTCATTTTTCAGTCATCATTGCCGAATCAAAACAAAGTTATTATATAAATTATAACAAAAGATAATTAGTGCACAAGTCAGTGAGAGAGAGAGAGAGAGAAATAATTTATTTAATAGTACAACTTTAAAATGTTTTGGGCAATGTTTTCTTAAGTGCAAGGGTAGCTATTTAATAAGCTAAATTACTTTACAAATTCTATTAAATAATTGCTACGGTTAAAAATATTTTCTTAAGAGTAAATGTGTACGTATAGTTCACTTTTTAATAAGAAGTTTTGCCTTAAAAATGTACATTAAATGACTCTACGTAAAATAAGAAAATGATTTAAAAAAGCAATTAAAAACTTTGACTTAAAATGTCCTAAGATAAAAAAAAACATAAAGCAATATTTTTACCCTTAATTTAAAGAAGCTCGAAGTTTTTCGAAATAATTTTGACTAATGATGGTGATCCATCTTCATTTAGGTACAGATTTTATTTTGGAACAAAAGACTAAGCTAAAAAACATATAACTTTTGACATAAGCTAATAAGGTGTACCATATGTCATGAGATTTCAATAATCACTTAGTAATTTTTTTTATAATTCTTTTTCTGTTAGTGAAAAATGTTTAGAGGGAATATTATTATAATCATACGATTTCAATTCTCATTTAGGCATTTTCATATTTATTTTTACACAGTTTCTTCGAACAGTTTGTAAGAAAGTAGACCCTTGTTTTTTTCTAAATATCTTCCAGTTTTAAGTTTGATTAATGAACGGATTCCAAAGTCACATATGTATTTAACAGACGAAAAAAATATATTTTAAGCTAAAAATGCAATAAATTGTTTGTAAATCTAATGGAATATGTACTTAGCGTGTTTTTGTAACATTTCATAAGTAATTTCTGGTTTATTTGAAAAAAAAAATATTAGCTCTTTAGAAAAAGCATGGAGATTAAAAAAATTCCAGAGTCTTTTTCCCCCAAAAATTACATACCATGAGTAAAATTGTTCTATGACAAAAGACAATATAAGAATGAAAGAGAATGAAAAAAGAACAAAATTTAAAAAAAAAATCCATTGAAGTAAAACATTATTAACCAAACGAATAAGATCTTTAATTAGTTTCTAAAAAAAACCGATTGAAAATCTTAATTAAAAAGTTCCAATCGAAATCAACGAAATAAATTAATTAAAAAACATCTTAAATGATGTTAATTTAAAAAAAAAAACTTCTGAACTGAACAGAAATGGAGAAAAAAAGTTAATTTTCCTCACTATTCTTATTTTGTCTTGTCCTAGAATCTTTGCATGACATTTGTAAGTAGAATTTAATATAGCTCCTTTCACTATATCTCAATCATATTAAGTTTTAAACTTTTGTTATCGAAAGTTGTGTGGTTTCTAAAATTATTTATCAGCTCAGAGATGGTCAAAAAGGTAATATATCAGAAATACTATGTGAAAGTTATAAGCTGCATTTCAAAAACATATTCATTTTGAATACGTTTCGAAACTCGCTTTTTAATTCACAGAACAAATTATAATAGAACAATAGTTAGTAACTTGATCAGTACCACCCTTCGGTAAACGTTGAAGAGATTTAAAGAGACATTTTTGGCCCAGAATTAATATAGGGGGCATTGAGGACTAACTGCCTCTCTCCCGGAAAATATACTTAAGAATGGGATGAAAAGTTTGATAAATACTAAAAATAAACGAACACATGTTTTAATAAACGGTTCTAAATGTCTTTTAAGAAAGATCAGTTTATATAAAAAGTAAGTATTAGTACATTGTAGCTTTGATCTCACAGCCTGTTTGACTAATACATGAAAAAGTCGCAACATGATCCACGCGGAGAATCACGTATATTCCGGCTTGTGAGTGTATATTTCGGTAATATAAACTTGTATTCCGGCTCAATCAGCAAAGCTTCTATTTACAAGTTTTCACATTTTACGATAAGATAAGGCTCCCATCGACACACCACCTCGATTATCCGAGTGTAATGTTAATCATACGGAGTTTCCTACTCCCCCCTCAAAGTTAGATTATTTCTTTTAATTACATTGAATTACAAGAATTCAAAAGAGTGTAAAAAGGAATGTTTCTACATGCTTTCTATTCTCTTCTGGCTCTCAGAAGTATTTTTAAAGATATGAAAATTCTCAGCTATATTACTGATTTGAATGATGGGAGTCGATGTGTTTTTTTATTTGTAAAGAGGGAAGGGTAAGCAATTTTTTTCCTAGAAGTGGGTGGAAGGATAAAACTTTTGGGAACATAAGATCTAGAATAATAACTTTTACTAAAATTTTATTGATTATTGTATGAAAATATATTGATAACCTCAATGATTTTAGAGAATAATTTTGAAGTTGCTATAGTAGAAGGAAAATATTGCCCAGAAGTAATTCAAACTCTTAAAACTTTTTACTCGTGTGGTTGATAATAAGTATACCTGAATAATTTCCAATAATAAGTATTAAATCATCATGTATAGTAAAGAAACATATTTTATTAGAACAAACTCAAGTATCACACACATATATGGTAAAACAATTAAATTATTAAGAAACATATAGTAAATAAGAGAACATTTAAAATCCAAAAATGAGGAAAAGAAGGCATTTATAGAAATAAGGTGGGATTCATCTCAAATTCTAACAGATTAAAATATTGAAAAAGTAATAATTGTTAGGATTTTACTTTTAACAATAAAAAACTTACGATTCATCTAAACTTTTAAGTATTTATATTACTTAGAAAATTAATGAAAATGTGGAAATATAAAATTGCATGTTAAATTTATTTTTAGATAAGATACTTCAATTAAAATGGGATTAATTAAAATTGGTTAAAATTAAAATATTCATAACGAAATAATAAATTTATCTCAACTGCGTTATCAAAATTCCAAAGCATAAAGCTAGCGACAGTAATTGTAATTTAAGTTTTTTTTTAATATATATATTTGCTCACAAAAATGGAAGTGGGAATAACTAACTTTATCTATACACAATTTTAAGACAATTTTTTTAAAAAAATACTCAAGAAGGATAATTTGCTTTGTTCATTTTATTTTTGATCCAATACAGATGTTGTTTTCCTTCAATTGCAAAATTAAGCAATATTCAACGAAAGTTTTGCTTTTAACCATTAAGTTCTTTCATAAACGTTTCAAATTATTCATCTACTATTACCTTTTTTACAATGGATTGCAAAGATGAAACCAAAGTGTAGTTTTTCAAAATATTTCACAGAAGAACTGTTTATATACTAAACATTCTAATTTCTAGAAAAATGACTTAATTCATAGTTTTATTTATTTAGCCATTATCTAAGATTTTTTAAAAATTTGCATCCAATACGAAACTTTTTAAGTTAATTGCTAATGGGATTACTTTTGTACCTTGAAAGAAAAGTTTCTTCAAATTGAAATTTATACTTGCTCATTATTTTTATCTATTGAAAACAAGTATAAAAGGATTACTTCTTATGAAATGTTTACTTTGTCATTGGAAATAATGCAAAGTAGAATTCTGAACCACTAAACAAAATCTTTGTTCAGCTTATTTAAACAAAATCGCTATAGAAATTAAAATAAATTACTGAACAAGTAATATTTTGTATATCTTAATGTTATATGTATTACAAGATCATATTGTTCATTATCATCACACTTACAAGCAACACGAGGGTTAATAACGACGAACTTCGTAATTTTGAACCTTATTCAAAAGACATGAACGATACTTGATCCCCCTCCCCCAGTTGCCAAACTTCCATACCATGTCAACGGGAGGATTTGGAACTTTGATAGATTAAACATGCAACAGCGTCGCTACATTGAGGGTCTTTAATGACGTTAATACTCGAACCTATGACTTGATAAAAATAACGCTCGACACGATCTATTTACAATGACCACAAGTCTACCATAGTCATCCTAATAGATCATAAATAATCGGTCTATTTATATGCATCCGAAATGTGTTTAAAAAGTATCAAACCTTTGATTTCGATAAAACACAATTATTATTCTATCAGTTCCTACCCTAATCTCCTTCAAAGTAGTTCCCTTAGCAATATGCATACTTCTCCAAGAGGTTCTGCCATTGTTGGAAATACTTCAGGAGAATGCTGTTCAGGTGAGCTGTCGCGTTCTGCATAATGTCTTCTCTGGATTCAAATTGGGTCCTTTTCAGTATCATTTTCAACTTCGGGAGTAACCAAAAATCCCATGGAGTCATGTCAAATGAGTAGGGAGCTTGACGAATCACGGGTTTGATAAAATAAGAAACTTTCTCCGCTCACATGTCAGTTCATTTGAAAAACACAGCATCACGACGGTGAACGTAGGACCTTCAGATGTTACTCCTTGGTAATGGATGTGACTTATGGTGCGTACTAGTGATATACCACGTGAATCAAAGAAAACGGTCAGCATGAACTTCACAATGCTGCGGACCTGCCCCGTGCCTTTTTGGCCTAGTAAAAGAATGACATTTTCAAAGTGAGGACTGCATCTCTATTTCTGGGTCGAATCCATAAATTCAAATTATTATCTCTTTAATCTCTCGCACGAATCTTGTTTTGCTTGTTACTCCCCCTTCCCCCAAACTCAATAAAATTTTGAATTAACGAGTTTTAGGGAAAATCACCTCTTTATAAAGAAGTTTCTGCCAACCGTATAACGATTTCTATTCTCCTCATGACATTTGCTGTGTATAACCGTGTTATGGCCTGGTCAATATCTTTCAATCGGTGAATTATTTCAACATCATATAATAACTGTATTGGTCAAATACATGACAGTAAATTAAAAGTAAGCGACTGAAACTTCATTTCTTCATAATTGAAAGAAAAAGAACATCGACGGAGAAGATCTTTTATATATATATATATATATATATATATCAGTGTAAGTGTATCGTAGTTTTAATTAGTTTCACATTATTCACATATTTATTATCAGGAAGGGTTTATAAAACTTATGAAACATTTACTGAACAAGAAAAAAATTTGAGAAACATCTTTATGAATAAATTGCATTTTTATTTATTTAATTATAAGACTAAGTAATTAACTAAGCAATGAATCAAGCGAAATTATTGTTATCTCATCAAAATGTATTCATTGCAATACTGGAAAAGTTTATAAAATTTTTTGAGTATCATAAATAATAGTAAGGATTCACACACACTCACGGTCATGTATTGTGTGCGGAAAAATAAAATAATTTTATGGCAAATAATGTGTTAGAACATTGAAACTTCGTTAGCTGCTGACCACATTGATAATAATAGAGTTAAAATGTTTTCTTATACGATAAACAGTTGTTGGGTCTATTTATTTAATATATTCGAGTTATATTAAATGTTGTGTATTTCTTATCATTCGTGAATTGATTGATTGCTGAAATACAAGTAGTTAGGTATATGTTTAGAAAGTTACACTTTTATTGGTTAGTAACCATCTCAAGAACCTATGAAAGGTTAAAAAGATCAATAAATGGATTTCACATAATTGAGAAATCACTTAATGCAGCAAAGATTTGAAATTTGCAATAAAAAATCTACAAGATTTCTTTTCTGAGAAGAATTATAACCTGCTGCCAAAAATAGATTACCTAAAATGATGGAAAGCAATTGGGATATTAACTGCAGAGTCATACTGCATGAAATTGAGGAAAAGCTTAGAAAACTTGCCAAAATGAACTTTACATTAATCAAAACACCTGAGCAGACATTCTTCTCAATGATAATGTATGGTCTCATGTGGTGCAAATAATCGTAAAAAAGCTAAGCGAACTAGGTTATGAAATAATGTCATATCCTTCATATGTACTTGATATTTCATTAATGAATTATGATTATCTATTTGAATCATTGCATTCGAAATAAATTCTTTTGTAATAGGACTGAGGCTCAAACATCATTTACAGACTTTGTGTCTACCAGAGACCCCGCATTTTTGAGAGAGGGATTAATTTGCAGGAAATGAATTGGAAAGAGTGTGTTCAAGCGAAAAGTGTATACTTTAATTAAGACCATCTTCATAAAGAATAAGACCCAAAATTGAAGGATTTTTTCAATTATTAAAATCTCGAACATGAATTTTATTTTCTGACTACACTATTCTTTAGAGAATAGAATATTTTATAATGATATACTACTAGTGTTTGTATCAATCAAACCCTTTTTCTAGATGTAACACGTGTTCCATGTTTCGACATCTATGCTGTATTGGTTTCTAAGTTATACGTATTATTGTGAAAAATTGCATATTTTTGGAATATTCCTAAATTATAAGAATACTGTATCATGAATGTGTGTGTTACAACGTCGCAAACCTATATAAAAATTGGAACAATTTCCTGCCTAGATATGTGTTCGAAATTTCGATCAGAATCTTTTACATTGGTCGAAGATAACCTAAATAGAATAAATTAAATAAATCAATTATTCATTTTATTTTATTAATTCGAAATTTCATATTATAAGACCTTATAATTAGATAGTGAATTACTAGATTATATTGTCTACTGATTTTATGTTTCTCCTGTTATGAAATTGACTTAGAATCTTGACACAAGTATCAAAGTATTGATGAACTTCATAACAGTGATTCTCCCTTTCATTTTTTTTTTTTTTTTTTTTTTTTTTTTTTTTTTTTGCGTATTTTAAATGAATGCCACCAGAAAAGTTTTTTATTGAATATATAGAGAATGTTTTTATAGAAGAAATACATCTATATTTTCTATTCATTTATTTCTCAAGAATTTTTTTTTCAGATGTTCTAAATTGTGAAAAATATTAATCAATTTAACTGAGATAGAAATTTATTCTGTCGAAAGTTGACCTTATAGCAACTGAACTGTTTTTTACATTTATTTCTATCTCAACATTCTAATAAATGTTTTTATTGAGAAATTGTCGGTATAACTTTACTTTCAGTGACAGAATAATACAAACTGCAACGACACTGTTACGCTCCATTGGGCATAAAGAAAAATTACTTTTCGTGTAATCATATTTTTGATGCTTGTATAATTTAGATAAAAAAAGCACACATGTATGTAAATATATTATTTGTTTCACATTTAATAGCTTTTTATAGGAAATTTTATTTTTCAAAAGAATGAATTTGTACATTTATATATAATTTTTAATTTAATTTTTTTAAAAATTTTAATTTTATTCATTTGCTCTTTATAAGAGAATATCAACAATAAATGCTTCATTCAAATTTGCTGGTGGGAAAAGATCATCAGATTTTTAAATTTTATCTTTCTGATGGAGGGATTAATATTTATTCTTTTAAGATCTTGGAATATTTTCCGATATGCCAACGAATCGATATGTTCTTTTAACGCTGAAAATCAAGAAAAACCTCATATACGTTGTAGGAATTCATGTAAAAATTTAAATATAATAAAAAGAAATAACTATTTTCTTTATCAAATATTGACTTAAAATGCATGTATACTTCCTTTCCGTGTCTTAATACGTAATAAAATGTTTTTAAGAATATAGTGCATATTTCCTATCATACCCATCATTAATGATGATCCTTTCCTTTTGTGCATTTAAAAAGCTTAAGAAAAGCTCAAATACTTAAGAAAAGATTGTATATTTTAATGTGATAAATTAATTTTCCATATATATTATACGTTTGTTTGATAACGCATCTTGAACACTATCTTTATTTAATGTCCTCTAAATGCAAATAACTCATTATACGTACAGACAGCTTATCATTACAATTACATTGCATCAGTAAACAATATTACGAAGGCAGTGCAACTTTCGGGTGGGAAATGAGAGTTTTGCTTAAAATGTTTACTTCAAATTATTTAATTTAATGCATTAAATTAAGTTAATAATGTAATCTTCAGATACTTATCTATTTAGAATTCTTTACCGGGATGGATGTATTATTCATACAATAACTCACTTAGATGCTTTCACACGATGCGAAATCCTAAGTAACAGAATATTTAATATGCATTGATAATTTTCTTCTGTCCATATAAATTTTGTAATGAAAAGTAATTATTTTCGTAATAATTCTGATAAATGTAGTTAGTTAAACATTTATTAATTTTCAAATAAATATAAAGCTCAAGCTTCGTTAGTAGAAGATTTGTTAATCACAAAACTTAACCAGTCCACTTCAGTATAGGGATAATGTACGCTAATAAAAGTAATCTCGTCTATTTAGTTCAGAGCTATAAAATTTTCAGATCGCACTACAGCATAAAGAATGGAATCTTTTTTAAAAAATATTTATTCTTGGAATTGGGTGTTAGTTATGTTGAAAGTATATGAAAAATGTGACAAAGATGAAAGTTTACGAATATCCATAAAAAATTATTACCCGTTTAGCTTTATTTTAAAAAGCTGTAAAGGACTTTTGCAACTTCCTATTTCTCTAGAGAGTGTGAACGCCTAATGATGAAAGTTTTTACTCATAAATAGACGCTTGACTCTAACGACATCATTAAAACAAGCGCGTGGATCACAAAGAAGCGAAGTACGTAATAAATGCATCTCGAATAAGATAATGCTGAGGTATGGAAAATTGATTTTAGCTTAATTCTTTTCGTGAATCTGTTTTCAAGTTTTCCCAATGAGATAAAATGACATCCTCCGCAACTAGAGATCCTTAAAAACTAGAATAAACGTGTATATAATCATCTTATTTTCTATTTGTCGCTAGTTAAATTTACGCTCTGTTTTCAAATTGTAAAAGAAAAAAATATATGAAAAGAAATGAGAGCAACTAAAGACTAAGATTTTGTGTTAGAGGAACCCCTTTTTATATAGATATAAGTACTTAAAGCATGCAAAAGCTTTTCAAATTTGTTTTTTTCTCTGCCGCATTTTTTTATTTATTGCAATAAGGGTAGTGACTCAATTGTTATCTTAAAGGCATTTACAAACTATCCTTTGATATTCTAAAAAGTAATCAGAGTCTCTTTTTTATATCGATGTACAATTATCAAAACGTGCGAAGAAATTACACACACACACACACACACATATATATATATATATATATATGTACTAGCTGATACCCGCCCGCTTCGCTGGGCAGACGATAATATTATATTTTGGAACCTGTACATAAAATATCAAGAAAATTGGAGCATTGAAACGACCTTTGTGTTCTCCAGATGGTTTTTTATCGGCATTAATTATAACCTTGAACTCCTTTTGGTCTTTAGGAACTGAATCAACAGCAACTTTGAAATCGTGAATATACCTGTTATGTTCATGTAGCGCCTTTTGTAATTGGCTAATTCTGGCTTAACACCTGGGAAAATACCACAATTATGTGTTTTTCACGTTCATCATCACAGAGAAAGTAAAGCTGAAGAAAAGAAGGTTGTTGAGGAGGCTCAGCCAATAGGCTATCTATCCTGTGGTATACCTGCCCGTGGACTTTAAATGTTGGCATAAAATGTCCTTCCTTCAATTCTTTTGCTCTGAATGACGTCATCTGAAAACATTCATTATACTTACGTATTGTAGAAAGAAAATGTTCTGAAAGCTGATCCTTATGGCTAAGAAGACCATGCAAAGGTTCAGGGTAGGATCTAATAGCAGGAAGCTGGACTTGACCACCACTGCAGCACATTCCTGGAGGTTCTTCTATCCATTTTAAAGCACGGCACCTCAAACAGGGCAAACGTTTTCCGATACTGACAATTTTATTATTTGAATAGTCAATATATATTTCATATTTAAAACCAGACAAATTTTTGGAAGTCCATGGCGCTAATTTAACTTTTGAACTTTTTTCATTGTATTTAATTACAGCTGCCTGATTCACATGGGGGTTATAAGAAAAGTATTTTCTTACAGCTGCTCTATGTACTTCAGGATGACTTTGAGTATATTTTGTAGCAGCTTGTCTTACTTGTTTATATCTAATTGAATTTGTGAATCTTTTTCTTCTTTTTTACCTTTATTTAGTTGAAGAGATATTACATCATTAATAATTGATTCACTTGAACTTGAAAAATCAATGTTAGATATTGATTGAGTCTTAGAAACTAACACAGACACATTTTCTTGAGGCTGAAACACTAAAAATGACTCATCTTCTTCATTTTGTTTCACATTATCATAACCAGGATTAACTTTACTTCTATTTGTTAATCCAACTATTTAAATATAAACATCAAAATGACCACGATTACAGTTTTCCGTAAAACGTAATTCCCCCCTCCCTGAATTTTTCCCCAACAGAAGCTATAAGGCAGCCACCTTGATACACTTCGAACTGATAGGGAAATAGCTCTGCCGCCGCCATAATTTTGCAAATAGATCCATACGTGTTTGGCTTACACATTTCGGTAAAATATAAATCGTTAGTATTATAAGAGGCGCCAGATAGCATTTGAATGCAGCATTTAAACCGATCCCAGTTGTTAAACACGTGAGAAACAATATTTCTCATTTTATACGCCATCGATATGTCACCAAACACCAGCAAAGACAGAGAAGAAAATAAACATGCTCCGTTGCCAAGAATTTTAAAAACTTTGAAAGGAGTAAGTATTCTATCTATCCAAATATATTCAACATCCATTATTAAAAATTATAACTGAAAAGTAAATATGAAAAATCAATTTGTATTAACCTACAATGAAATATTTCTCTAGTTAAAAAATATAACCGAAATTAATTTTTAAATATCAAATTATTTAAAAATTCAACAAAAAATACTAACAAAAAAATAAAGTATAGTAAATTTTTTTTGGCAAAAAGTCACCCGTATTACGTTATCCTTTTTGCAAAGGGATAACTCTATTACGTTAGCAGCATATCTGGAACTGCAATTGAATAAGACAGAAAAATAAGACATTGTAAAACTCTTAAAAATAATAGCATTAAAAATAATTCTGTATTCTAAAAACGATAAAATATCCAGCCATTTTAAAAAATCAAAAAATTTTATTTCCGAGAAACCAAAAGCTAAAAATTGCCAAAATACAGAAACAAACTTTTGCATAATATTTACATTAGGTTATAGTTAATGCATACATCAAAATAAATATTTTGACAGCTACTTTTTTTTTTTTTTATCAATGACATGAATAACATACCGTTATTATTCATTCGTTAAAAGCCAACTTCAATAACTTAGTAAGATAGAGTTTAGATTTACAAATGTAATTTATCAATCATTATTAATAATAAAATACTTTTCTCATAAATTTGAAACTTACGTCTAGGTTCCACAACAATAAAAAATTATCGTTTTCTCAGCAAAACGGACAGAAATCAGCTGGGTTTACTATAGTATAGCTATTTAAAATTCACAATGCAAGGTCATTGAAATACTTTGACTTGGCGGTGGAAGATATTTGGTGATAAATCCACCATCAGCGCCTCAATATTAAATTATTTCCATTTCGCACGCGCTAATCTCGCCAAGTAAACTTAATTGGTAGCAATGCACAGAATACATATTAAAAAAATATATTCCGTTTGGCGTCAGTCATGTCATTTTTGGCGACTTTATCGCCAAAAATGACATAATTTATGGATAAGAAAAGATTAACGGATGAAAATCACATTTTGGATAAGAATTCCGTAAAATCCGTTCTTAGTGAGCGTCTACATCGCAAAATGAGTAACTATACCAAATTTCCAGTCAATCGGTTGTATAGTCTTAGAGATATCGTGATGAGTCAGTCAGTGGTATTTCGCTATATATATATATATATATATATATATATATATATATATTAGAAGAAAATTTCAGTTTTTATGCTTTTGAATTTTTAAATAGCAGTTAAAAAAGTAATTGAACAATGATTTTCACAAGAATTGTGTTTACTTATAGACATTCACGTAAAGTGAGCGTTTTTAATGAATCACTCAAGTTCATTTCTTGAATCTTTTTAGGCCTAAAAATATAAATTAATCTTTGAAAGACTCAGAAAAAATATATTTACAGATAAATAAATTTACACTCTATTAAAAATTATATTTATTCTTTGCAAGGAAAAAATGATCTTAAAAAATATAATTATACTATATTTTTTCTATATTTTTCCACACATTCTAAAAATGTCATTTCTAAATTCAGCTTGAAATATTTCTAAAAATACGCTTCTAATGTTTGTTATTAGATTAGCAAAATATTGTCCAAATCTTTTTTAGAAAAGTAAAGGAAACGTGAAATATTTTCTTTATCAATATTATCAGGGGACAGATGACTGGAAGAAAGCCAAATAACTGTTCTATGTTCTGGTATCTCAACAATGCACTTTGCAATGAATGGGGATTTCACAATGAATGTCTTAGGGATTGCCGAAACAGAGATAAATAGTTAAATATATGCATTATTCCCTTATTTCAGTTGAAAATTTCCGCATTTAATCAATTCTAAAAGTTGGTATTTGTCAACGTTTTACGACATTCTTCTTCTCAACATTTTATTTTTAGAGCTGAAGTTGAACTGCGGCATAATTCAAAAGAACAGATGGAAAGGCTAATACACCTCACATTGTTTTCATAATAATATTATCTTGAATTTGTCTTTTTTAATTCTGGTATGCTTGGAAATATTTAAGAATATAAACACATAAGAACAGAAGAAGTATTGAATTGAGTAATAAATTGTAAACTAAGGACGCGCGCGCGTACTTTGAATGTTAAAACTAATTGTTTCAAATCTTTCCCCCATAAAACTACCTAAGAATAAACAGCTGAATTGTAAATTGTATGCAAAGATTTAGTTAATGATTTTTGTCAAAGTATATTTTTGGAGTTTTAAAGAAATTTTGATAAAAAAAAATGTTCCGGGGGAATTAATTGACGGTTATATTTTATCAACCATTTTTAATTGAAAACTGTACTTCCTAATTGACAATTTGCTATAAAACCTTTTTTCAAACATTTTTTAAGGATGGAGTAGCAAAATAAAACTGAGCTGATTGGTTTCTTTTTAATTTCTTTCATTTGTTTTTAAAAGCAAGCAAAATTTAGCATAGAATTTAAGTGGCATTTTCTAGATATGCGCATTAGCTTAAAATAAAACAGGAAAAAAAAAAAAAAAAACATGAAATCCATTGAAAACTTTTTCTGTACAAATTTATGCAAAAACAGTTGTTTATCTGCTAAAAATGTCTCTAAATTAATGTAAAATGCGTTAAAGTAAGGAACAGAGTGATAATTACATGATATGAAAATAAATAAAATACAATTATGAAGATAAGTCCTAAAATACTAAATTAATTTATGACAAATTCAGAATATGTTAAATGTAGATGAGCTGAAGTACATTTACAATCAGAACACCAAGAGATAAAAATTATCTTCTGGAGTTAAAAATTATTGAAATATACATTATATACACTCATGGGCAAAAAATTAGCGCATCAAGGAATCCTTAAAATGAAACGAAATTATACATACATAATGACTACTTTGATATAAGTATATGATTAGAAAATAGAAGAAAAGGGATAATTTATTTCAGAGAAAAAGACAAAAAAACGGAGGATTTAATACCCTTTTGAACCCACTGTAGCGCCAATGCACGATGCGATACGATCGGTCTTTGAGGCATACAAGTTCTGTATGATGTCTCGAGACATTTCGTTCCATATTTGCTGTAACCTTTCCTCTAGTTCGTTCAAACTCGTGGGAGGCCCAACGCATCGTCCCAAATGATCCCAGATAGGCTCGATTGGAGACAAATCTGGGGATCGGGCAGGCCAAGGAAGGGTAGTAACAGTGTGGAGACAGTCTTGTAACACCCTAGCCGTGTGAGGACGAGCATTGTCTTGTTGAAAAATGGCTTCTGGGAGCCGTTGCATGAGTGGCAACCCATGTGGTTGCAGGATGTCATGGACATATCGTTGGACTGTCATGGCGCCCAGTCATGGTGGATCAATACTAGGGGTGACCGTGTATTGTAGGCAATGGCATCCCATACCATCGCACCAGCTGTGGGAGCGGTGTGTCGCTGTAAAGCATTGATAGGATTGAGGCGTTCACCACGGGGTCTCCACAAACGAACACGATTATTATCACTGCTGAGATTGAATCTGGATTCGACGACCTGGTTCCATTCCGCTGCAGTCCAGTTTCCTCGTGCGTGGCATCACTCCAAACGGAGGCATCGATGGGTGGGCGTCAAGGGCAGCACACGTAATGGGCGCCGCAATTCCAAATGTCCTTCAGCCAGGTGCCTTCGTATGGTTCGAGAAGACACAGGGGCCCCTAATGAAGGTACGACCTGTGTCTGGATGGCGGCCGATGAAGCAGTTGGCTGTACGCGTGCATTTCTTACGATGTGACGGTCTTCTCGACGACTGGTCTGTCTAGGGCGTGCTGAGCCTGGTCTTCGTGTAAATGACATCTCTCTCTCTCTCGGTTCCACTGGTTCCAACACCTCCTCACAACACAATCAGAGCGGCCTAATTGACGAGCTACTCGCCTAGCTGACCACCCAGCTTCCATCATGCGGATGATTCTCCCCCTCTCAAACTGCGACAGCTGCTCATATTGTCTTCGAAAACGGCGTAATGGCATGTCTACCTCAGCTCTTCCTTTGTAAACGATTCAGCACACTCAAACAAGCTTTGGTTACCTGTTTTATACTCCACGGAGAACGATGTTAAATGCCCTCTACCGGCTATACGTAATGTGCAATAACGCTGCATTTCTAATCATTTGGATATCTCCCCGAAATGTACCTTCATGCTAAGTTTCTTTACGATCTCGCAATTATTTCTTGGTGCGCTAATTTTTTTGTCCATGAGTATATTTACAAGCCAGAATGAATAAAAATTTAGTGATTTCAAATATAAACATATCAAGCTCTTTTTTATCTTTAATTAAGAATAAAATCTACGGCTCAAATAAAATTTGTGAAGGAAATTTTTCAGCTAGGAAAAAAAAGAGGGGGGGGGGATATTTGAAGGAAAAATATTCGAATTTAACTTGACAAATCCTTTTTTCTTTACAAAAAAACACTTTCAAAAATTGGATACTTTCACCTACCACGTTTAACTGAAGCTAAGTTACAAAAATTGACTGAAAGCTTTTTGTGATTCCGTTGTTATATACTCTTTTTAGAAAAGGAGCTTTAATAAGATTATATACTTTCATTGTGAAATTTCTGTTCATTGACGTTCACTTTTCTGAATGTGGTCTACATTCAAATTAAATAAATAAAAAAAAAACTTAAGCTTTTAGTGTCTTTATCTTCTAGAAATATTAGGATTGTCCTACAAAATGGAAGCATATCACCAATTTTTAGTGATATTGATTCTATACAATTCATATTAATCTTTTAGGAATTAAGAGACCAAATGTGGCAACAAAATTCTAAAAAAAGCTGGACGTGAATAGTTTCCTATAATTTTTTATGATAAAAACTTCTCACAGCTTTATATTTCCATTCAATTAAAATGTCTTAAAATTCATCATAAATAAATACTTATTCTTCGTAACTTAAGCTTTATAGCTTTACTTTTGTTTCAAGAGCTGACATTTTTTCAATGATATTTTTCTGATTTGATGAGTAATAAAATGTGCCTAATAATTTTAATTTCGTAATTTTATTCTTTTATAGGGTATTATCTCCTTTTTAGGTCTGATATAATTATAATTTTAAAAATCTTGAAAAGTTCTAAAAACATTTTAGCACTTTTCCCACAATATAGATGAATCTAGAAAATAAATATGTCTTTCTTGACTTCAATGAAAAAGATTTTAACCCTGAAATTAAAACGTTTTCATGGTAAACAACGAACTCATTTTTCTCACAAAACAACTACATTATTCCACAATCAAAAATTACCACATTTTCATATTAATTGCTAAAGAATGGTGGATACAGTTACATTTAATCTCTTTGAATAAACATAAAAATATTCACTTTTGTTATCTTCTCATAAAATCTGTCACGTTATGTTAGCGACAAAATCGATGCCAAATCAGCTTAAAATCATTCAGTACGATATTGCTATACAAAATCAAACTTTGAAAACTGAAGAAAATCAAAAACTAATTCTCAAATTCTTTATAAGTTATTTTTAAGTTATTTGCTCAAATTAGAAGTCTTCTAGAGAAAACAAAGTTTGTTTTTAATCTATCGCCGAGCATTTTGATTTAGTGAAATCTTCTCAATAGAGATTTTAAGAATATCCAAAACCATATACATACAAGCCTTTTAATGATAATTTATTTCTTTATATAAATTTAGTTTTTTAGAATGAAAATAAACGGCTCATAAGTAAATCTTATGACTACTCTAAAGATCTTTTTATATTTAATCATTGGAATCAAATCAATCATATATATTTTACATAAAAAAATATTTTCTCAATGAAATTACATACAAATGCTCTCAATAAATACTGAAATATTTTTGATAAAGGAGCTTGATTGCCAATCATTTCGGTTATAAATTGAAAATTTAAAGTTTTATTTATAGTCTTTTGATTAACGTATCAATGTATATACATGAGGTGGGACATCTTGGTCGCAAATTCATTTTAAATCCTTGGAGTCGAATATTCAAACAAAAACTATTCTTAAAATAAAAAAAAAATGTCCAGATATTTTTTCCATTTTTCCAGCTCGATAAGGCTTTTTAAAAAGTTAAGAAAAGATTACAGTCAGAAAGTACGGTTGAAAGACCCAATGGAACAGTATAAGCATACATTTAGGCTTGTATAATACCACTAAAAGAAAATATTTTTTTTCCCTTTAAGATTTTCTTTTATTTGATTATTTTTCACACATACTCATACAGGATTTCTTTGAGCTGAAATACCGTATCGTCTGAGAAGGTATTAAACAAAAATAAATAAGCTTACTTATTCTTATAAGAAAGAAAATAAGAGAGGTGTAAGCCTTATCGATTTTCTTTAGTAGTTTCCCTAGGGAATTGGTGACGTATATTTCTTTTTTAAAGTTATTCTTGTAAGTATATAGTTCTAAGACACCAAAATTTTCAAGTAAATTCTGTTAAAACCATTGCTTTTATTTTTTTAAGCATTTGATATCTCATATTTTTGAACACACAATACAGTTAAATAGTATTTATTACCTTTTCCACTGCTATAATCTAAAATAATTATAGTATTACTTATTTAAATAAGTTCTTTGTACGTAGGTATTTTGAATACTTTTGAACATTGGGTATCATTACGAGCATAAGACTCACATGATTTCGTATTATATTTTACAAGTCTTCTTTTGCTGAATTTGATTTTTACGTACGTAATCAAATTCTTTTTCTTATATAAGCTGAATCTTTAATGCATAACTATTTCGTGAGAGTATTTATATTTCTATTAGGTGAATGAATATTGTATTCGATTCTGAATTATTTGAAGGAAGAAATACTATTAATTTTTTTCAATAGTAAATTGAATTGTTACAAAATGTACTGACACTTAAGAAACTCTATTTTTTTATAACAAATCATAAAACAGTTATTTTACTTTTAAATATTAAGTTTTTCACTTGGTAACTCAGACAGAATTTGTATGACAAATTAAAAGAATATTTTAACTGCAGAATTTAAGAAAGTTAGGATAGGGAGGAAATGGAAAATTAAATACGAGTCATAAAAAAAAAACTATTTGAAAACATGCAATTGAATGAAGATTATATATATATATATATATATATATATGTGTGTGTGTGTGTGTGTGTGTGTGTGTGTGTGTGTTAAAAATCTAATTAATAACATTTAATCATTCTCATTCATGGAGGAAGAATATTTATTTATAATAAATCAATCATTTAATTTTTTACACACATTGACATACTTATTTTTTTAAAGCATCAACAAATGTGTACGCTTTTTAATTTTATAAATGAGATCTCAGTAATTTCGGGAGAGTCTATATATTGAATTTCATGATCTATATATCGATCTCAAAGCATTAAAAATTGTCGATAATATTCCTTCACAGAAAACACAGACAGGATTCAGTCTTCATACAAGAAATCCTCCACAATTCTCTCGAGACAAAATCAACAATTATTACTTTCTTCAGCGTGAGAAGAAAATGATATCCAGGTTTCTTTTAAACCATCTAGATTTGCTTTCTTTATACATAAAATGTTATAGATCATTAATGAGATTTTCTACTAATGATCCAATAGTACTATTTATGTAAATACAATGATTTTCTAATATATATTATTACGTGTTAAAAGTGCATCTTTCCCTATGGTAGAGAATTCACCGTATTGTATGGACACAAAGAGAAGAGCAACTCCTAAGGGAAGAGATCACTGTTGTATCGATTCTTTGTTTAATTAAAACGCTTCTGTGTCCCCAATCTTTAAGCGAAACAAATTGTATGTTAGGAAGATATCCATGTAACTGGCCATTGGGAACGCTAATCGATATTGCTGCTTTGATTTCTAAGAATGTAATAGCTTTGTATAGCATAATAATTATTTATTATACTTAAATTGATTTAAAGAAGCTTAAGTACGTTTTGTGAAGTTTGATACATTTTTTGTGCCTTTTACAATCTTTGTGTTATAAAATGTCTATTTATTAAGAAAACCCGGTATAAAAAATCAAGTAGAATGGATTAAAAGTGCTCTGTATAGTAGAAGTTGCATTTAAAAGATTACAAAACAACTTTATATAGAATAGAAATATGATATATATTTTAACTGAAGAAGCAGATCTTCAGTTTTATATAAATTAAAAATAAAATGATAAACTAAATGAATATTAAATAGAAACTGCCTGAAGAGAAATCTTTCTAGGAGCTACAATGAAGCATACTAAGCCTTTGCTCATGAGTTAGAGTTTTGGTGAAATAATTATAATACCTACAGTTATTAATTACTTTTCTATTGTAATTTGAGAAAATAATCCTTGCAATAATTATATGTTTCGGTTAACATTCTTACCGCTAAGAAAATGTTTTATCAAACAGTATTTTTTGTAGGTTACATTTTAGGACTCGTTCAAATTGTCATTTTCCAACATATTGATTTCGAAAGACCTGATAACTAATTAGAAGTTGTTAATTATATTAATTTACCCAAATCAATTCTAAAAGATTTTGCTCATTATAGAAACTCAATTATATACTGGAAATTTTTATCTTTTGATGAAGTGATTATCTTACATATGCCTTGTTTTATTTCTTTTCTATAACTACGGATTTAAAATATTAAAAACAGCATCTACAAAAAATAATGTACAAAAAACTATGCATGACATATTTTGAAATGTAAAAGGCAATAGCATTTTATATTTTCTCTATAACTTTTCGACGAATGTGCAGTTCATTCTATGATTTCATTCTCAATTTATAACATTTCAGATTGTTTGTAAAATTGGAATGCGAAATAAAATATGACTACTTTAAACTACAACTTTTATATTATTATTTTTTATGTTTCTATTTCACATTTAAGTTTGTTGAACTTTGATGTAGTAAGAAAATTTGAGTTAATTGAAATTTCTTCAGTTCATTTTCTTGTGTGTTTTCCCTTTATTTACGTGAATGAACTTCATGAAAGTGAGCAGAAATTAATTTCCGTTATTTTAGTATTCTGAATTAAGGATTTCTGTCTAAGGAAGGATATTTACAGACATAGTTCAAATGAATTTATTAGCGTGAAACTAGACCATATAGATTAATCATATGATAATAATCTATTTCAAACTTCCCAAACTTTAATCTGGGGATATGATTTCGTATTCCTAATAGTTATTGGTGATGAGTCTAATCTTATGCAAAAGTCAGTGTCAAGACTTTAGTACTATTTAAATTTGCATACAAATTAACGGAAATAGCATTATTTGGGGAATATTTACAGAATACTGGTCAAGTTTCTAGCTGAAGAGCATCATAGTGAAATTTAACCACAAGTGCATATGGCAAATGTAAGGAAATTGATTTAATTTTATTTCGAGGCATTTGAATTTATAGAGGAAGTATTCCATTGCTAATTAATACCATTCGATATGATACTAGGACTTATTTTGTTAATACTTCTTGTTCTAGGAATATGATAAATAACTGACAAAATTTATCAAAAGTAATTAAGTTTAATACAAACTTCATGACAAATAAATAATACACACTTTCATTAAGAAACTGATGTAAGTTAAATGCTGGTAAGCAATCTTATTTTTTATCCGAATAATTATTTTGCTGTTTATTGCATAGTAATTAACAAATTAAATATGATTAATATTAATTCTAAAATTTGAGTGAAACATAGGGAAGATTCTAGATTTAAAGCTACAAGAGCTTGTAAAATTATTTTAAATCAAATACAAAAAAATGGTAATATAATCGGAAAACATTCACAATTTTATTTTTAAATTATTGTACTGATCATATCTTACCTTAATTTTGGTTTAGAAATAAATGTAAAGCGAATTGTGAAAGTAGAAAGAACAATTACATATGTGCGGATTATTATTCGAGGAACTTAATAACATAAAAATAATAACAATCCTCCCGGTGCTTTAGAAAATCTCATTTGATTAAAAAAAATAATTAAAACAGTTTATACACCCTTTAAGTTACCTATGAATATCTATGTAGCTTAAAGTTATTAAGTATATTAATTTATATGAAAATATTTATAAAATTTACTTTAGAAATATTTTTAAATTGAGAATTTGAGAAAATTTTATTGCTCTCGACATCCAATGGATTGTTATTCACCAATCGGAAAATCCTTAGATGTTGTGAGACAGGAGAATAATTAATTTTGTATGATAAATGCTTGCTTATAAAAATATTGTGGATTTTTGGATTTCATTTCGTTCTGAATAAAGGTAATTTTCTTTATTTAGAAAAATTCGGATTTTATATCCCGGTAATAACATTAAAGCAAGTTTCTTACAATTATAACTTTTTGAAAGACAACTGAGATAGAACGTCATTCATGTTTTCAGATATTAGGAGTGCAGTGTGTTTACACAAAAATACTGTACTCTTAATAATACACACTGTACTCTTAATAATTAGAAGAAAAAAAATAGATAAAAATTATATAGGTTATTACGGCTTTCGTACTTTGTGTTTATTTATAGAGATAAGTGAAAATCATTGCGCTACTGAATAAGATAAAATTACTCTTATCAATCGTTTGCAACATTTGAGCAAAAAATTAAAGTCGTACATTTTTACTATGAGTGAGTATCTTTAAGAAATTCCTGAAACTATATAACATGGGACCTATACCGTTTTTTTCTTCAGCTAACACTTTGGAACTTTTTTGTGATGTTACTTGATTTAATATTTCTTTCAATAAATGAAACGTGACTTATCTATATTAAATAGGGATTATTGAAATGTGATGAATTTAATTGAGGAAATGCATATATAAGTAAAGAACTGTTTAATATTGGGAGTTAGTTGTTTAATTAGTGTATATATTTGGTTTTCCGTATTAGAAGTACATGTACAAAAGCACATTTTTCCCCTCTTCAATAGTCAGGTTATTTGATATTACTTCTTATTTCATTCAGCACAAATTCTTATTCCGGAAGAGTTGGGATTTGATGAAAATACTCTTTTTTTCACATGTCACATATTTGAAGAAACATAGCTTTTGATCAGTTTAATAGTAATAAATTTTCATATATTTTTAGTTGTAGGCTAATATTGATACATTTGGGTTCACGTAATACGATAAATTTGAAACTTAGGCTTGAAGTTGAAATTGAATGTTGTTTAGGGTTTTTCGCACCCGCAATCATCCTT